>CAXKUT010000225.1:0-40897 GCA_964057025.1 Standfussiana lucernea | reverse complement strand
AAGTTGTACGTTACCAGCAGCAACAGCGATAGCGTTGTCGGCAGGCTGCGGGTCGGGGCGGCGCGAGAGCGCGTGCCGCGAGCCGCGCGGCCGCCCCCGCCGCGCGCCGCGCGCCGCGCGCGACACGCCCCACGCGCCGCCGCGGACTGCGCCCGAGTACGATGCTGACGGACAGGAAGAACAAGTTAATATTGGCTTTGTGAATGCCAGCTATAGGAGAACAATAATACTTGACATGGTCAAAATCGGTTCAGTAGTTTGGTTTTTAAATCAAAATAGCTGGAAAAAATATGTCATCCAAGTAAAAGAAATTGCGAAATTGATACTTGACAAGGATTTGTGTGTGATACGATAACTAAAAAGTTTTTTACACCCAAAGTTGCGTAAAACGAACAATTTTTTTTTTCACTGTTCTCATTAGCAATAACACTAAATAATGACGAGATTAATCGATATCATATAATTTTTTGGTGTTTCACACCTAATAGTGAAGTTATCAGCTTTCTTCATTTGTATGGGAAATTAATCGGCTTGTGTAGCCTTAATGATTGCACTTACGTATTGGCGCTGGAGACACCGGCATATCCACCACGAGTTTGTCTCCATCATCATCCACTTGCAAGGGACTGCCCGGCTCAGACGCTGAGTCGCGAGGACGCTTAGCTTCTACTGTCACTGGGGCTGGCTGCTGTCAAATACAAAATTTATTTGTTATAAACATATTCATCTGAATATGTTTTTAACTAATAAATAGCAGAGTATATGATGCCTATCTAAGCATCACTACTCTGGAGGATAAATTCATATCTCGAACAGGTTTTTGGGGTTTCGAATCAAAATTAAATCTAAACCTCCATAATCTATTTTTTTTTTATTATCTGATAGATTCTAAACATTGTAGCCACTAACGCAGGAAAATGTTGCAGGGTATCGCTGCACTAATAATGAGGTTGTCTAATAACCGTTCGTTGGTCTGACCGGACGGTATAGTCTAGTTATTGTGTTTGGTAATACTTACAACTTGTGGTAAAATTCCTAATTTCCGTTTACGTTCTCTTTCTTCCATTAATTTCTTTTCTTCTGATTTCTGACGGTCTGTAACAGGAAACAGTTGATATAAATTGTGAGTAGTTTTTTTTTTGGGACAAAACCGCCACGATGTTCCCAGACCACTGCAACTCCTGAAGACTAGAATCAACAGTGGCGACCACCTGAAAAGCGCTGAGGTAATGAAGTTCGACGAAGTCCCCAAGAAAAAATTAAACTGTCTTGGATCCCGAAACGAAATTAATCAGAAAAGAATAGCGGAGTAGTAGGAAAAACATATTTCCACTTCCTTTTTAATTAATTGTGTGTAGTTGTGACGTATGTAATTTACATATTGTAATATAATTTTGAAGTTTTTACTTACATTTTAATTCAATTTCTTCGTCATCTAATAGCAAAGACACGACTTCTTTAGGCTTCAATGTGTCCGGTTTGAAGTTGCCTCCGCTAATCACCATCCTTTGGATCTGTAGAATAAACGAGTAATTACGGTTCATTTCATTGCGTTAAGACAGAACGAACCCGTCTTTGCTTGTATTTGCACAAGATGAATTTGAATTACTTTGCTTCACCTACGTACCGGTCTCAAATCAGAATAATAATGGCGACCAATCTCAACAGAGGATTATAATATTCTCTATTTTTTAATGGTATGGCAAACAGACAAGAGAGGGAAAATCATGATTAGTTATGTCTAGCGCAGTCAGCGGCGATTGCCCAGTGATAACAACCCGACATAGTTTGGTTCGAACCCAAACAGGCACTTTACTTTGTGAAATTAATTTCATCACCGCTACTCAAAACGGTGGAAACTGTTATCCGAAGAAATGTGGCATCCGAAGAAATGTGGAATCCGAAGTAATGTGGCATCCGAAGAAATGTGGCATCCACCAACAGGCACGGGGCCGCAAGGTGGATTACGACCCTCTCCGTTTTACGAGAAGACTGATTTGATTATGATCAGCACACGAATACAGGATGCTCTGTCTCTCTCTACTCACCTCGGACTTCTCCCTCGCGCGCTGCATGATCCTCTCCTCGATGGTCCCCTTGCAGATGAGGCGGTACACAGTGACCTGTTTGGTCTGTCCCAGCCTGTGCGCGCGGTCCATGGCTTGCTGGTCTACCGTGGGGTTCCAGTCTGAGTCGTAGAAGATCACTGTGTCGGCTGCTGTGAGGTTTATGCCGAGGCCGCCAGCTCGGGTTGAGAGGAGGAAAACGAAAATGTCTGAGCGGGCCTGTGGGGGGAAACAGAAAGCTATAATAAATTTGCCTGTTTCAGAAAGTTTGTCGATATAGGGATTGACATACTTACAAACGCGGAATCATATTGAGTTGGTCATAAAGAGCGTCCATGCAATAAGCCGTTAATCTTTTCAGTTCGAAAGGTGCGATTCTACCCGACTCAACAATGTGCTAAACTTGTCAAAAGATAATCACGGTAAAAGAATTGCTGTTACATACCTGAAAATCTGCCACCATATCTCGTCGAGCAGAAATCTTACTTGATCCATCTAACCGCATGTATTTATGCTTTCTATGCCACATGTACTCCTGTGGAAAAGAAAAAAACAAAATATGGTGATTATTTTAAGGACGAGAATCGTCCTTTTATCAGACTGTAAAATTAAAAAATTCAAACTTAATGGCGGCTCGGAAGTTAGCTGCGAGTGACGATCTGCGCAGGTATAACGGCTCGGAACATCTAACGTAAAGTTGCGCAGACTACAATTTTAAGTATCAACGGGGCGCAGAGGACGCATCGTCACTGTATAATACGCACGCTGTCACTCGCAGCTTTCGTTCGAGCCGCCATAGAACAGAATAACAGAACGATGACAAATCGAACTTTAGAAAGAGACCGTTACATTGATGAGTGAAAGAGACGACGCTCTACAAAGCCGCTCAACTACTTAATACTCGATGTGCCATAATTACTATTTAACTTACCTCTAACAAATCGATCATCTTGGTCATCTGGCTGTATATGAGCACTCTGTGACCGCGTTCTTTCAGTCTTTTCAGCAACGAATCCAAGGCGGTTAGCTTTCCAGCATCGCTTACGAGTTGATTTTTATCTAAAAAGATAGGAAATATATAGAGAGATAACAAACCGTGAAAGGTTAAAACATTGAAGGAAATAAATTTATTTGAGATGGGGAGTCCATAATGCAAATTAGGCAGTGTCTGTTGTAAAGAAAATAATTCATAAAAAGTTAATTGCCAGATAGGCACTCCATGTAAAATACTGGTTTTCAGCTGCATCCGGTTAGACTAGAAGCCGGCCCCAACAACGTTGAGAAAAGCCTAAGCAGATTATGATGATGACTTGTTTGCTGTTTTGAGGTTATATTTATAACATTGCTTCTCTTCTTTATCGTGTGGTTAGTGCCTAACGTGGTGTCAGAGTTTTTATGCCGCCCATGGGCATCTGACTTGGCTTTACCCGAGAGATAACATTACTGATTTGAAAAGAAACCGCTTTTATGTTTTTTTTTTTAACGTGTACAACTTAGTTGAGTAAGTAAGTTTAGAACTTCAGCGAGTTTGTTTCCTTAAAATACAGCAAATCATTAAATATGAAAAGTTGATGAAAAATTGTGAGTCTGTTCCACACATACTCACGAAGCGCTTTGCTACATCTTTTATTATGCGCACTGCCAAGGAGTGGAATCTCCTGCCTGCGTCGGTGATTTCGTTGGTGATAACACCGCATTAGCAGTATGTAGATAAGTATTACCTGGCACCTGTAGCTCTGCCCATCCCCAGGGCGGTCTGGCAGCGGCTGCAAGTCTAGTCACACATCGCCATCCTTCACCCGACTCAGCCTGTTGGTGTCGCGTCACGTGGTACGCGAAGCTGCGCGATGCCGCGAATGGGGCGCGGGTGCCTGTACACACCTAAATGACAACAATATGTTATAACTGAAGACCGGATTATACAAGGTGTAAACGGACCCTTCACGAAGACGTCAAGCAAGCATGGTGCACGTATCAAGCTACGTAACTCACTTGCAAATAATCATTATTGTTAGGAAACGACTTTTAAGCAGTGAAAAATCACGGTTTATAGTAGGACTCAATGTAGTTGTGTGTTACGTGTTACGGTCAAATTGGAACGATTTTAAATTTTCCATGTAAACAGAATTTTCCAATTATCTTTTTTTAAATAAGACATTTCGAAAATGTTTTCAACTAACTTTTTGGACCTGTGTATCCTGCTTACGTGTGTGAAGTGACATTAAAATCGGTTCAGTCGTTTCGAAAAATAAGGACTTGATAATTTGTATGAAATGCCGCACTGCGTACACGCTCTTAAAAGATATGAGCCTACCTTTTGCTGAGCAAAGTACAGGAAGGTGGGCAAAGGTGTGGGCATCTCAGGGTAAGAAATAGGTTGTCGTTCCACAAACGGCACATCTGTTGGTTCCAGCTTAGGCACCGCGATCACACCGCCCTCCTCAGTCTTGATTTCACTTAGCATTTCCGTCTGAAAACAACGCTATATCAGGTAAAGTTGCGGTTTCTGACATAGAAAAAGCTTAGGGCATATGATGGGCCCAGGAGTTTTTCTTCTAGACAACATTATTTTCCAATTTATTACAACTTAAAAGAAGCTAGATTGAATTCAGTTTGAGCACAGACAGATCTTTGTATTTATAACCCGTAAGAATTAACTGTGCACCTCGCTGGAATGCGACCCTCTCCCTGTTTATATTTATTACCTTTATCATTACGATAAGAACTATACCTATGCATCTTGAAAAAAAAAAACGTAAAAAATATTTTTACGAAATTACCCAACATTTTTTTGCTAACAGTACCGACAGAGAGACGTCACAGCGCCAGGTGCACAGTTAATTCGGACGGGTTATATGCCTAATGCGTTATAAAGGTCCGCTGCTGGAAAAAAAAAACGCAGAAAAAATACGCACGTGCGAACGTAGGCTAATTCAGATTTATGTATTAAAATAAAAAATAAAGCGCATATTTACATGTCCTTCTCTCTCCCTCATGTTCCGTACCCTCAGCGCTTTGTGCTCGATAGTTTCCGGCGTGTAGTGTATTGTGTGCTCCGTGTGAGTGTAGAATGGACCACCTGAAGGCAAAAAAAATAGCATGAAACTTTCAGGATAGTGAGGCAAATGGATGGATATAAATGCTGATGGATTGAGAGGGCGAGGAAGGCCAAAGATAAGGTGGATGGATTGTGTGAGGAATGATATGAAAGAGGAAGGAGTAAATGATGCCGTGACGTCTGACAGGGGAGAATGGAAGAAGAAAACGTGTTGCGACGACCCCAAGTAGAATAGGACAAGGGCATGAAGATGGTGACGATGATGAGCCAAATTGAGATGAATCAGTTTTACAAACCGTACAAGTGCTATTATTATTTTTCAATAGAAACATAATTTGATGGCTTTTTGACATTAATCAGCTATATCCACACGAAGCTTAGAGTACCGGGTGCCGCTAGAAAATAACTCGAACTTGAGAGGCTAGGAACTTAAGAGTTCACTGCAAGTTATTTGCAATCAAATACATCCAGCAGGGAATATTGAAGCATCTGAGCTAATTTGGGCAAAGAACTGTCCATTCTTGAGTCATCTCAAAGCATTGACACTTGAACTTTGCAGTCTATTCAATACTCAATACTCAATTTTTTATTGCATTCCATATGTTACAGAGATGGTATAAACAAATTAAAAATAAAATAAAAACACTACAATAATAATTAGAGTCTAATTACCTTGTTTCCACATCGCATCAGTGAACAGCATATCTCTCCACATCAAGCTATCCTCTTTCCTCTTCGCCAGTACATCACCATTGGGACTAACTAACAGCATATCTTTCTTATTCACTCTATCATAGTAGTCTGTACATATGTCTGTCTCCATCTCCTCCTGCTTGACGTCACAGATAGGCTTTGAGTTCCACCAATAGAGTCGATGACGGAGTTTCTCGTATTTTTCTAGACATTGTTCTATGTGCTGCATGCTAAAATTTTAAAATACTCTTTAGAAGATGGTAAAAATGTCTAGAAATTGATTTATTATGTGTAGTTTTCTGCGTCAAGCTATTGGCTAATAATTGTACAACTTTAGGGTTTATTGTATTTTTCGTGATAAATTAAGATGATCACAGGCTACTGAGGAGGTCTAATTCCTGATATTATAGGCAGAACTCATTTTATTAGTAGGAAAAATAATTTAAACCTTAAAGACGAATCCACATGGATGAAATTATGGCATTATTTTTGCTAAAAAAAAACTACAAGAAACCAGAACTTTAATCTAAGGAACTAAAATACCACAAAAAATACTCACGCAAAAAGCCACCCACACAGCATAATCCTGTACAGTTCCATCGGCGACAGATCAATGAACCTCGTGAATGCAAAGCACCCATTATCACTAAACACCCCCTTTTCAACCTCTTCTTCCCCACTTACACCCCTTTGCACATACTCCGGCGTGAGAATAGATAACTTGTTGTATAGAAGATGACGGTTTGAAGGAGTTGAACGGATGAGTACGCATTCTTCTGCGACTAGCTTTGGTATGTGGTAGTCGTCAACTTGCATTGAAAAAGGGGAGCGAACGTCTCGGCGTTCGAATAGTTCGGGATGGTTGCATACCTGTGGAAGGTTATCGTATGAAGAATTGCATTGTAATAAGGTCGAAATACCATTACAACTTGGCAATCGGGTCTTTCTTTTTTGTTACGTTGGGGAATACGTTATCGCTGCGACATTTGAGCAAAGATCTACCTTGGATTCATTCTGCTCTTATCTGTCGGGATGCAACACGCAATGCAACATCTTCCAGTATGTTTGTTGCATTGCGTGTTGCAATTAATCTGTGACTCGGCTTTATATAACTGACAAACTTTGCTAAGAATTTAGACAAAGTGATCAATTGATCATGTAAGCCGAGCAAAAATTTTTTTTTTTTTTTGGATTGGAATTCCCTAAATGTTAACCTTTGAGAGCCTTATAGCCCCCGTATTCCCAACGCTTCGAATCGATTTCAATTTCGAAAATTCGTATGTCTATGTCTTTTTAGCATTACGAAAATGAGCGAGATAGACATACGACAGGTATTCCTTCAAAGCGACGAAAATACATATTTAGTTTTCTCAAGAATGGTCTCAGAGTTGGAAAAATGGAAACCGATTGTTTATGTAACACATAATTTAAGAAAATGTCTGTACACTCACCTTTCTAAATTGCATAACTAAGTTCATAAGATTAGACGTAAAGTTCTTATCTACATTGTGACCTGACTCCGCTCCCACTGAGTAATGGAGCAGCTCTTCTATTTTTATTTTCTTTTTTAAAGCTGAAACAATATGATTCAATGATAAAACATTACAAAAACTAACAAATTCAGGTATAATATAAATTTCTGTAAGCGTCTGAAGCTGCTTTGCAAAATTATGGCATGCTGACAACACCAATCAAACAAAATGTTGCCAACCAAATAAATTATTTTTGGTTATAGGTGGTGATTTAAACAATAACTTACCTATACTTACACAGTCACTTACAGGATATATTCCGTGATTATCAATGTCACGATATTTAGACGCTGTTGCAAGCGCCATGATCGCGGGAAGATATCCCGAAAGTGACGGTGTAAGTTTAATTATAAACCGTGCAAGCTTAAAACAGAACTTACCTATATACAATAATTTCTGCCTAATAGTAAGTGGGCAATGCACCATTATCTCAATTTTGTCCGATAGTTCATTTTCTACGTCTTTCTTGATCCTTCTCAACATGAACGGCTTTAGAATCATGTGCAGACGCGATAAATGCTCTGAAAAAAAAAACGCAATCGTAAGCTATCGCTCAAACGCAGGTGCACGATTGATTTTAACTTAGCGAAAAGTGAGAAAAGCCGGCCACGATTTCCTCAAAACTACTGCAACTCCTGAAAGCCAGAATCAACCGTTGCGACTACCAGAAAAGCAATAAAGTTCGATTGAACTGTTTTGGATCCCGCAAGAATAAAAAAGGCAGTTTGTATAGACAATGGCGCACTATAAAGGAAGTAACGAGTAATAGAGAAGTATGGAAGAAGACATGCTGCGCCCCCAAATACATTGGGATAAGGGCAGGAGAATGATGATGCTGAAAGGAAATATTTTGCACAAGTTGCGAAAATGTGACAAGTTTTTCGATTCATTACGTGCAAATAGCGGTCATTCGGACCCAAGACTTCTAATACACAAGTTAAACATAGCTTATAACAAAAAAAAAACAAATTCGAATACTTACTCTCATCAATAGTGCTTTTATTTTCTGCATGACTTTCAATATCCTTGGAGAACCACTCGTTGAACTCTTCGTGCGAGTCGAACAGCGTCGGCATTATGAAGTGGAGTAGAGCCCAAAGTTCTGCCATGCTGTTTTGAATTGGAGTACCTATAGAGGAGAATATATACTTCAAATTATCAATGATCTATGCCATCTCTCAGTGTGTTATGGGGATGAGGACCAATTAAATGCAACATTATATCGATATCTGTACTCGACTTTTCGTTTCTATTTCTGTAATCGACTTTTAGTTTCGATAACTGTCAGCTTTTCGTATCGATATCTGTAATCGATTATTCGTATCGATATCTGTAATCGACTTTTCGTATAGACATAATATGTGATTGGCGGTATGATTTACATCAATAAATAGCAAGAGTTTATGTCTTGTAGAAGACACATTACGACTGTTATCGATATTGCAACATAAGAGTCAAATTGCTATTTAATTTGACCTTGTATACTTAGTTATCGATTAACTATCGATATGCCATTTCCACACTAGAAACTCACCGGACAACAACAACCGATTCCTACAGCTAAAGCCAAGCAGCAGCTTCCACCTCATGCTGGCCGAGCTCTTGATAGCCTGCGCCTCGTCCAGGATCATGTACTGCCACGACACGCGGTTCAGGTACTTCAGATCTGACACCACGATCTGGTATGACGTCACTACCACGTGGAAGGCTGCTTGACGAGTGTGTAAGTCTTTGCGTTCCCAGAATTGACGGAGGATTTTTCGTTCGCTTGGACTACCCCAGTATGGGACCTGGAAGAGAGTTGTATCATATAAATATTTCAAAGTATTGGGCAGTTCACATAGTCGTATCCTTCGAGCTTCCAAAAATCTACTCCTCCAAATACCTTCACACCGCACCGGTTTTATGTCAAATTCTTACGCTATCTCAACTATAAAGCTCTGGAACGCACTACCTATTGCCATTAAAAAAGCTGAAAACAAATTCACTTTTAAAAGAAAAGTTCGGAACCACTATCTAAGTCAGACTAAATAGCTCTCAATTACCTAGAAGTCTTGTCATAGTAACTATTATCAGGTTTATCGTTTTTTATTTTGGTATTTGTTAAAATATTTACTAGTTTATTTTAATTGTATATGTGTATTAGTATCTATATAAGTATATACCTACATTTTTTGAAAACAAGTAGTATTCTTATTTTTATTTATTTTTTGTACCCTATCACAATTTTTGTCCAATTTAACCCAAAGGTTGACTGGTAGAGAATGCCTTGTGGCATTAAGTCCGCCTGTGTACCACTATTGTACATGAAGTTTAAATAAATAAATAAAGATATCGATCTGTCAGTGATATTTTGAGAAAGACTGCGTCAGACCGCCTCGTTGGCTTAGTGATCGCAATTGCAACTGCTTAACAAGAGGTCCTGGGTGCGATTCCCGAGTCGGGCAAAGTGTTATTAGGTTTTTCCATCAAGAATTTCTTAGTGGCATCCACGGAATCTGGATCTGTGCCCGGTTGATAGCAATAGGCTCGCTCCCTATTACATAGGACTTTAACATAACCGGCGAAATGTGGGTGTACTATTAGGTACACCTCTGCCTAACCTTTCGGGAATTACATGCGTGTTGTTGTTTCTAATTGATTAAATGTTGCACGAGGACGACCTTAGGTCCTCGTTATTCCACCATCTGCAAACAATCACACTGTTCAACACCAACAAAGACGAGTCATAAAAAGTGAACTTACCACTTTAAAATCCGGCACGAATCTCTGCATCTCCTGCTGCCAATTATGTAGTGTAGACGCAGGGGATACCACAAGGAACGGTCCCCACACACCGAGCCGTTCTGCTACGTGGCAGAGGAAGGCTATGCATTGCACTGTCTTGCCTAGACCCATCTCGTCGGCTAAGATGCCGCTGATACCCTGGGAAAGAAAATAAAGATAGTGATGTTGATGTGAAGACAGAAATGGTGGATGGGACTGACTGATTACAACTTGGAAGAGGTAGCAGTGAATTGCGATAACTTGTGTTGATAAAAGTTTTTGCACATTACACAGACTCGATGCCGACTCCACTCAAACTTAAAACATCGACATGCGAGCTTTCCCGTGTTCCTAACGGTAGAATTACCTTTCTAACGGTAGAATTACCTTTATTTACTTTAAAAAAATACCAGTACCCATTTTTTTCCTCTGGTAATATTTTCGTCATGCTCACAAAAAATAAATGTTTAAAAATCTGGAAAGAATGCATGCGAAAGGCGCAAGATGCTATGGCGCTGCTTGGGAGGGACCGATGACAAGCAGTAGGCTTAACGCTGTAGCCGATAAGAACAATGGCCGCCTTGCCCTTGGAAAGGTACTAGAGAAACTTATTTATTTTACCAACTGCGATAGGCTGAGTTGATTGATTGATGGTATAATTAAGAACTGTTTACTTTATAAAGCCAGATTTTGACAAAGACTCACCTGATCATACAAATTAGCCAACCAATTCATGCCCTTCAGTTGGTACCCCTTCAACGTCCCCCTAAAGATATCCGGCTGGTCATGGTCCCCATTCCTCCTGTCATGGCCGTCAGTGATGTCGGCGCCGCCGTCGGTATCGGTCGCGTCGCCCGCGCCGGCGTTGGAGTCGAATAGCTGCGTACGCGCGCGTTCGGCGCGAAAAGCTTCGCGAGCGTTTCTGGATGCGCGAGCTTTCATGGCTTCGCTGTCGGAAGAGGATTGGGTTAGAATGTATGATCGTATCGACATGTACAAAGTAATCTAATATTATAAAGCTTAAGAGTTTGTTTGTTTGGTTGAAAGCACTAATCTCAGGAACTACTGGTTCGAATTGAGAAATTCTTTTAGTGTTGGATAGCCCATTTATCGAGGAAGGCTATAGTCTATAAAACATCACGCTGCGACCAATAGGAGCGGAGCATTAATCAAAAATGTTACGCAGACGAAGTTGCGCCGGTCAGCTAGTTAATAGAAAATCATCCCTACTGCTGAGCTAGTGTCTGCTATGATTCAATTCCCAGGTCAGGCAAATATTTATGGGGTTTATACATTAGGAATGACTCAGCAACAGCCCAGTTGGATTTGTGTCCGGTTGATGACAATAATGACAATGGCCCCTATAAACACATATGTATGTTTAGCTGACGAAATGTGGGTGTACTAATAGGTCACCTCTGCCCAATCCTTTGGGAGTTACAGGCGTGATATGATGAAATGTCAAACGATGATGATGATGTCAATGTCATGTGAATGTGTGATCTGTTTTTAAGTTTTCTTTTTTTTTAATCTTCGTTTTATTGTCAAAATACCACTTTGTTTTGTCCAAATACTTTTTCTTTCCTTCTTTCAAATGTAGAGAAACGGTTTTTTCTTGAAACTTAACAAAAGGCAACAACACAACATTTCAGACATTTCATCATTCATGGGCATATAATTCTGTGAATGACGAAACGCAATTTCAACTGAACAGTTCCAATGTCTAATACCCAAACAAGTCAAAGTGTTTACTTGAGTAAATGTCATTTTTAAGATACGATTTTTGTTATGTAATTTAGTAATTGCTTGAAGTTAGAACTGTAAAAAGTTAGAATACTTAGCTTTGCTTTCTTTGACGGTTCTTAAGTCGTTTAAATTCTTGTCTATTGCATAAAAAAAATTGCACAAGTAATTACTTTAACTTGACTATAGATACGGGTGTTAGACGTAGGTCCAGGCCAATGATGGGACACAGCATTATCTACTGAATAATCAAACTCCTTTGTGAGTGAGCTGCCGACTAGCAATCCACCCTCCAAATAAAGGTGGCTGCCTATACAGTATTGATCAGGCTTCTGGCTGAGGGCCTTTATTTAGCAGCGATTGCGATAGACCGATTTCATATATCTTACCTATCATAATGATCAATAGCAGCCAGCCTGGGATCTCTATCCTCATCCAGCTGCCTCAGGATCCTGTCAGCTCCACATTCGCTATCGTCACCGGAATTCAGCTTCTTTTGCATAAAATGCGCGTACAACTCCGTTTGAGTGATCAAGAAATTCAGTTTGCGACGTTGCCGCTTCGCCTCCATGAGCTCTACATCCATCTGGGGTAAAAGTTCTGTTAATCAATTAAACACTGATGCTGGGTAGGGACGGGGATGAAGAATAAGTTTAGAAGTACAGTGGACAGTCGTAAATGTGGACTTAATATGGCAACCGGCAGGCGTGTATGGCCAGGTGCACGTGAATGGCCTTGGGGAAAAGGCATGAGTTTTGTCTCACTCGTACCCTTGTTTCTTTCTAAAGCTTTATGACTTAGCTCTCATCGCTGAGAGTTAAAAATTAAATAGTGAACCGTTTTAAAGTGCGCGCGAATGCGCTCTCTTGGATTTTCAACGCTCGCCTCAACACGCCAAAACCAAATTAAAAAAAAAAATGTCGCGTTAAAATAGCGCTTATTTACTTCCGAGTACTTGCTATACTCGTACACTAATAGAGTGAGATCCAGTGACCGCCAGACACATTTTATATATGTTACATTTTATAACAGATTTTCACAGAAAAAGTTTCAGCTTTTATCAAATTACGTTGGTCTGGCAGCCACAGGATTTTGGACCGTAAGATTAATATTGTGGTTAATTTATGAAAGCTTACCCAAACGTAACAGTAAAATCATAGTTAGATATTATTGATAACCGTGCCCAATATATTATCTAGTTTGTTTTTATTACATAAGGAGGGTATTCAGTTACCTTTCTCTGTTCCTCCGCCTCCCTCTCCATTCTTCGTCTCGTCTCTCTCTCGGCGCGGTCGTATCGCCTCCAATACGCTTGCATTTCTCGACTTAGCCGCTTACACCGCCAAACTGTTTCCTTCATGTTTTTCTGAGACTGTGGGCAGAGATGTCTAGTCATTGTCAAATAATGTCATGGAATGATAAAACGAGTGTTGTACAATATACAAGGTGTAAACAGACGCTTCACGAAGCCGTCAACCAAAGCATTCTGTCATCAAACTAAGTAGCCCTACGCAAAAATTATTGCTGAGAAACTTTTTTTCTGGGGTGAAAAATCACGGTGTATGGTAAAATTCAATGTAACGCACTCAAAACATTGTGCTGATGGAAGCATTGAACAATAAACGGGTCATGGCGGTATTTAAAGTAAAGTTATAACCTTAAAAACTTGTATATAAAATAAAATAAAAACTTGTGAAAACTTGTTGGAACTTTGACCTCCAACATCTCCGTAACTCGAAGGTCCAGAACAAAAAAAAAACGCAATGACGGGGAAAACAAGTGGCTTCGGCTTTGTTAAGGATCTATAGTATTTACACCCTTTATACAGCTGTTTTTACAATTGTTAAGTATGCTGATGAGATGACACGTAATAGAGAAGTATGGAAGAAGAAGACATGCTGCGCCGACCCGAAATGAATTGGGATAAGGGCAGGAGAATGTATGTATGTGTGTGTATGTGTATACAGCTGTATTTACAAGAATACCATCTTCCGATTGCCCCATTGATGTCTTTTATGCTCAACAACTATTTATCAACATACTTTCGCTCTTGCGTCTGTCTTATTGCCGTGTCCACTAAATTGAAGCCTGCCTATTTTTTATGTATAACGCTGTGTTATTAGTCTAGATAATCGTTATTGAAAAAAAAAAACAAAAAAAACTTTGAAAATAAATATTTTTTCTTTTAATAGCAGTAAACGGTAATGCGGCAGGCCCAGAAGATAGAGGACGAACTCGACTCTTATGATGATATGCCAATAACAGCTGTAGATAGGGCAGGAGGGGAGGCCTTAGCCTTGCAATTGGACACAAATGGCCGAAGATAAAATAATAAGAAAAATTAATCAATATTCTTACCTGCATAGCAATATGCCTCCAATGCTTGCAGCATAAGGTCGCAAGTCGCTTTCTCTGCAACATCACCTCTCTATGTGTTGCAGTGCGAGCTCTTTGAACTTTACCGAGCTCTTTCTTGACTAGTAACAGCCAGTGACGTCTTCTCCGAGCCGTTAGGGCTTCCGGACTCTTTAGTGTTGAGAGCTTCTTGCGCCCTCTGGTGAACAAAAGTTAGAAAATGAACATTGTTATTTATTATAGGTCAGGTAAATAATTCTCCTGTTATCCCAATATTTATTTGGGGTCGGCGCAGCATATCTTCTTCTTCCATACATCATACGAATTATACACATAAAAATAAACAGCTCTGTGCTAAACAATTGAAGCAAAGTCTCACAACTGAAAAACAATACTGCATCTTCTTTCAATTGGCAACAACGCATTTTTGTGAACTTTAGACAGCACAGTCAAGAACTTTACTGCCCTCGCGACTCGCTATCACACCTATCCCGCACCACACAGTTACCTCAACACATGAACATGAGACACCATCTCAGTAAAGTGGTAGGCCTGTAGCACCGATTACAAAGTCTATGGTTTGTTTTACACTATTTTAATTTCAACTAACCTGACTCCCGGCTTCTCAGCAGACATACTGTATTCATCATTGTCAGGTTCTTCCTTCAGATTCCGTAATTGCTCTTCCCAGTCCACACCGTCAGGCTAAAAAGATAAATAATGATGTTATTTGATACTTTGTTTTATTTCTCGGCATGTTTACTTGTTTGAGGTAGTTCATGTTGGCAAGGCACGTCGTAACTGGAGGTCTACTGTCTAAGCACGAAACACGTACTTTCGGCCGAAGATACGGGCGTTTCCTACTCCGTAACAGTTACGGACATACGATTAGTGAGGGAACCGAACTAAAAACTAATGACAACACGATTGGACAGTTGTCCCTACTCCCGATGTATTTTCAAAACTCATGAATCCGAAAATAACAGGGCGTAGGGTTCATTTGGAAGTTTTGATCTACTTTCGTACGGGCCCGTATCTTCGTTGACGGACTTAGAGAGTAGACCCCCTGTTTCTGATCAAAATACCATGTTTGAGAAAATACAGTTTATTGCCAGCCATCAATGCAAAACTGAAAAGTAATTTTCTAGGTAAACCTATCATTTATAACATAACATCACGACTGTTATTCCTGTAGGTTTAAGCAGAGGTGTACTTATAGTACACCCACATTTCGCCAGCTGTGTTTAAGCCCCATGTAATAGGGGCGAGTCTACTGCCAGCAACTGGGCAAAAATCCAGACTCTGTGGTTGCTACTGAGAAATTCCTTATGGAAAAACCTCAATAACACTGCCCACCCTGGGTATCAAACCCAGGACCTCATGATCAGCAGTCGCGCTTGCGATCACTAGACCTACAAGGCAGTCTATTATATTTATTGGAGACCTAGTCCAGCCTTTTTTCTTCAGGCGAAATTGAGATCAAGAGCAGGCCAGTACCAATTGTAATAGAAAATCTACAAATATTTTTAGCTCTACTCACCATATCCCCACCATCATTCCTGGCATCTCTGACCCTCCCCCGTCTAGCTTTATGTAAACCTCTAGTAGAAGAGCCCCTTTCCGCAGGTCTACCCCGACGCCCTCTAGTGGAGGGTGGTGGAGGTACAGGTCGGCTGATCCGGCGCTCGGGGTAACGGTCCACGGTTGATAGAAGACCAGCGCCATAGTACATGTAGCGGGAATTCTAAGGAGATTTGAGAAATAATTTATGTGTCAAATTGAGATGCAGGTTAGTGGCCTCTAGGGTTGGTGAACTCAGGCAGGTTTTTAGTGGTAATAAGAAGTGACTCTCTAAGACTGTGAAAGAAAAAATTGTTGTGTAAGAAATTTTTGATAAATCTTTTAGATTTGTTTACCGTTTTTTGTGTAAACTTTGTTTTCACTGAATATCTGTCTGTACACATTTAGATCACAAATATAATTGTCATTTCTGCCTGGGTATTGTTTTCAAAGTGGGTGGCATGATAATCTCTATGTATCTAAATGTATTTTCTTTCACTCTCTAGTCTATTGCTGAATAATGCATAAATTGCCCGTTAAAATGTACAAAGGCGAGTTTTCAAATTGATTACAGTTACATGAAACCAATTTGCAAATGTTTTGCAAGTCAATGCTAAGTCATCAGCAATACACATCCTTAAGCATTATAATACTATTTGAATTTTCTCTTGAAATTCCAATAGTTTCTGTCAAATAGAACCGTTCACTAGCCTCGTCTGAATCACGTTGGAACTTAATAATAAACATTTGAGAAATAAGCCACTAGAAAATCTAGTATTTTGATAAGTGACGTAGATCTAATTAGTTCATTATTTGTAATGGATACACTTTATGCTCAAAGTAATGCAGTCAATATTTTTTTTCTACATTTGTATCTATTTGTTGCCCATAAGAATTGAAAACCCAATTTAAGTCAATGGCTGACATAAAGGTAAGCAAGACTTAGGTAGAGATCTTCAGATATTTACAACAGGAGGTGCTACCATCCTCTCTGAGGGTCAAACGCTCTTCACCCTTATGCCTGGAGTAATAAAGTTGAAAAGTGAGTGGACCGTCATTGAGCGCTGTAGTACAGTATGTAACCTTAGCATAAGCATGGCATAATCAACAGTTCATGTTCCCAATGCTGCGCTATAAGTTTCCTCTTCATGAGAGGAAGTGGGCTGTTATTCACAACATAATAACATAATCATGTTAAGCATGCCTGTAATACCAAAGGTTTAGAAAGACGTGCACCTAGTAGTAGGTACACCCACACTTCGCCAGTTATGTTTAAATCCCATGTAATAGGGGACAAGCCTATTGCCATCAACCGGGCACAAATCCAGACTCCGTGGCTGCAACTGAGAAATTCCTAATGGAAAACACTAATAACACTTTCCCTGACCTGGGAATCAAACCCAGGATATCATGCTGAGTAATTCATCGCATATGCATAGTTAACACAATAACTAAGTTGAAAACTGACTGATGATCTGCCCCAGAAGGCAAATGTGGTGTTGTTCCACAAATGATGGGACGCTTGATAACGTGTTCTGCCTGTCCTGCTGTTTGAACATTACAGGAGCTGATGAACTGCTGAATCAATTTAGATTGCCATTGACACACTAAGAAGAAGAAATTAAGAACTTATTGATCTGACCTATGAAGTTAACAAATAAATACTCCAATAACCTTGTACTCACCCCTTGATCTTTATAATACCGCTTAGCATATCTATTATGATATTTTCTCTCTTTCAACAACCTTCGTATTCTCATCTCCTTCGAACTTGGAGAGTCATCGTCACTGCTGGATTCCGAACCTGACGATAATAAGACATCTCGGAGCCATTCCCTTTCTTCACCTACTGAACTGAAGTTGTATAGTCTGAGACGGTCACTTTGGCGTTCTGAAATTGGAAAAGAGATAAAAAACAACTAAAACCTCTCTTTTTGATTTGTCAATGATAAGTACTTGAAATGCCATGGTTGAATTAGGAGAATATTTTTTAAATTGCTTAGGTTCTAGGATCATTTCCATGTGCTTCGAAATTTATCATGAATAAAGCAATGTTGGTTCAGAATTTTATTCAGCTTTATGAACGTGATTATCACAAACTTAGTTTCATATTGAGAATATTACTGGGTAAGAATGAAATTATCATGTTTATCATCAAAGGTTTATTAAATTATATCATTAGGATAAAGTACGACACATCTAGAGCCCTAAACATGAAACTTGCTAAACTGTTTTTATCATTAAGGTTCATAGAAATAAAGTATTGTTGGTTGGAGGGTCAACAGCTAAGGTCATATTATATTTTTCAAAACATTTAGTTTTGGATTACATTTTTTCTTCCATTATTTTATTGAAAAAGTTTTAAGTTTGATTTGAGTTGACAGAACTTATTAACAAAAAAGGAAGAGCCCATACACAGCAGTGGGTGAAACCAGGATGTTGTTTAGGATAATTGGATTCCAAGGGAAGTAGCTCTGTGTGAGTTAATAAAAGCTTGTGTAGTTTCTGCAGTACTAAGTATGTTTTCCCTAGCTTGTTGGTAAGTACAAACAATCCAAACTAAAGCAATGTTACCAAACAATACATTTGTAGAGATGGTACTAATGGTATCTGTTATGAAAATGTTTCTGAGATACAGTTGTTGACATGATGGTATCAGGCTTACCTTGCTTAGTGGTCACCACCCCATGGATCATCCGGTCCCCCTTGGACATTTCATTTCCAAAAGACTTGGCATCAGAGTCGTCTTCACTGTCAGACGCCACATCAGAGTTGAGGATCCTCTCCACTTGACCCACGAACGGGCGCACGTCTAAGGAGGCCTCCAGCCTCTGAATATGAACGGGCCTGGCAACCTCATGTCGTTTCAGCACCGTTTTCCCCACCAACTTCTCAGACATTGTAACGAAACCTGAAAATAATCCCGTTTCTATGTACCGAATAGAGCGATGAGTAAGCGCCGATAAATAAGGACAAATCGCATTTTTTCGCTCGCAAAAAGAAACAAAACAGAAACGAATAAACGATAACCGTGACCACACTGCAGCTATCACACACGAATAGCGAATATATCGAATATCATTTCTTAGGTGAAGGGAACTTGGCGCACTTACACGAATTTTAATTTCCTCGCGTTGATTACTTAACACAAAATTCCATAGCATTCACAAAATGGCGCACGAGAATATTCGACAAATCGCTGTCAATGTCGCCGCCCGAGCGGCGCAAATAACTACTCATTTCGTATTTGAGCTTGAAAAAACACGAACCCGCCATAATTGAGGAAGTTAAACAACTAACTAAACCGCATTTCTATACCGCTATTGGTTCAGGAATAGTTTTGCGCAACACTGACCAATGGCAAAGGATGTACATGGAAAAGTAGCCAATAGAAATCGTTTAATTCTTTAAATCATTCAAATTGTAACTGAGAACAAATGTGAACAATATCAGCTGTCAAAATTAGTCGCGTTCATGAATTCAGAAATAGAAATAGAAATTAAGACTAAAAGTACAAAACCTACAACTACATAATATGATTATACAACGACTACAATAGGACACTTAAACTTCAAAGCACTCCTCCGCATCGCTTTTATCCGGGAATGTTGAACGTTGAATGGCAATGCTAATTCTCTGGCCAAAGAAAGAGCCAGCCAGGCGAGAGATTTCCTCAAAAAGGAGACGCGCACTCGGGCCCCATGACCCGAGCGTTTAGACCCCAAACGGCTCAAAACTGTAGCTACCAATAAGGTTACACAGTATTTGCGCCGTTTGAGGGTTTGCAGCCGCAGCAGCAGCGCCCGCACAGCCCGTCGTGCTTGCAACGTGAGATGGCGCAAGGGTGTCGACACAGGTTGCGTCCCACACCAAAGGCCTACCCACCTTCCAAGGCACTAACGTCATGCCATCTGGCTTCTTCCCACCGTCACGTACCAAGCCGTTTGGTTCCAAACCCGCTGGTACAGTCGAACAAGCTAATTGGTATACCTACCTACAATTTAAAAAAAACATCTTTCTATTACACTGCCAACATCAATCATTTTTACTATTTGCTCAATAACTTTTTAAAGCATACAAACACTTTGCATTGCATGCTTAACTGTATACCCATTAGCTTGTTCGACTGTACGCTGTCAGTGGCAAGAACTCGACTAATAATATCTTTGATGCTGGCATGCCGTGCTATGTGACCTACCTGCGGTCCTGTAGCAGGACAGGCCATGGTGTCCGACGATGCGGGCAACACAAGATGCGCCTAAGCGTAAACTCGCGACCCGAAACGATGCGTCATCCAACGTAGTGCCAATGGTGAATTTATGAGTGTGCCTGAAACCCCATGTGCCCATTCTCCCACGGCCAGCAGACGGGCACGCTCCAAAGTATTGATTGATGTGTTTATAAGGGTATTCCGTACAATACTGCAGAGTATATATTTTGTATGTATTGAGACGGTGTATTCCCGCTGTCCCCACCGCCCGTGTCCCCATTGGAATTGATTAAAATAGTTAAAAATTGTTCCCGTTGCCCCCATCAGTGGGAACACGGTGGTGGGGACAGCGGAGTAGCTTTTGAGAAATAAAATATTACTCAAAAACATTGTACGTAACTTTACGAACAGTACTAGGCTGGCATGAATTCAAGATGGTATTTAAATCATATTATTTATTACCAGAAGACCGTACCCAAAATTATTAAAATACATACCACCTTGGACTCATATTAGCCTTGTACTTTTGGAGCGACATGTGTGTCATATACAGAGTGGCGCCGACAATACGACAATAAATTAAACTGCGTAATGACGTTCCCAGTCTGCATACAAAATTTCAATCAAATGTATCTAGTAATTTAGTCACAGGAGATTATTTTACATTTTCAGCATTTTCTACATGATGTATAAGATTGAAAGGCTAGCACCGACAGGTTAACGATCCCCGCATCGCATCGGTATAAATAAACACTAAACACATGTTGCCAACTCGCTACTTAAAAAACCTTTGCCAAATTCGTTCCATAAATTGTATTCCCAGTTGCGAATTTGTGCAAATTTTAACTTGGGTTAGTGAACCAATATTTATAAACGGTGTTCTTTTTTGTTAACAGTTTTATGCTATTTAGTTTATTTGAAAAAATATATTATATTTTTTAATTTCGATCATAGGATTTTTTTAGTTTAAAAATGTTCCTACTAACCGGCGTTTTCATTTAGTGTCGTATTGTCGGCGCCACGTTGTATATGCCTCACTGGCAATTTTCTGGAAAAATATACAATAACGTGATTAGAGCTGTCGTACTGTATGGATCGGAATGACTATTTTTTGTTTCCGTAAAGAGGTGACTGGTGTTTTGAATGCTAGGCTGTGAAGAAGATGGATGAAAAACTATTGCATGTAACGGAGATGAGAGTGTTGAGATTAATGTGTGGAGTGGTAGGCATCTAGGAATGGATTAAGTAAGGAACGAGTTTATTAGACGAATTTTGAAAATGGCAACTGTTACAGAAAATAAAGGGGGTCATCTGTCTCGGTATTCCCACTGACATCATTAAGGTTTGTTTAATTTCTTCATTTTTCTCTTAGTAGTTCGTGGCACTTCACCACTAATTAAAATAGGAATCTCAAACAACCAAATTAATATGTATTTCGATTATCATGCATCAAGCAATGAAGATAATACTTCTTGCCAATTTCCTAAAACGTAATCTTCTTCTTTCATTAATAGGCGTATGCATTAGTGGAGATGAGTAGGGGGGACGGCGGGAATAAATTTACACACTTCCCGTTCACCCCCCACTAGTGGGGCAAGGTAGTGGGGAAAACAAAACGACATTTTTTACTTTTTACCGTTTTCATTTTTTACCGTTGTCCCCACCAGTGGGGACATGGCAGTGGAGACAACGGGAATACACCATGGAGAACGAGCCATTTTGCAAGCGTTCAACGCATCGGTCAAAAACGGCACCACAAAATCAACTAGTGAGGAAGGCAGAATATTTCAGCCCTCGTATTCACAACGCTTCGATTCAATTTCGGAAAGTCGTATGTCTATCTCCCGCGTTTTCGTAATGCCAAAAATAGACTGACATCTGACTTACCGAAACCGAAATCGAATCGAAGCGTTGTGAATACGGGGGCTGGTTAGTTTTTCGGTAACTTAGACCAAAGAGAGGAGGCTGGTAAACTTATATTTATTTAAAGTAACTTATTTTACCCAACAACAATAAATCACTATTTAAAAGGATACTGGCCAAAAACATAAACTCCTCCACTTTTATGAATCGGTTAAAAAATACCTACACATTTATGAGGGTTGTATTATGTATCAAAAATTCACCTGCTTATCTATTCACAACCTCTCGATTGGCTGTCATATCCAATCGATTGACGATCCTATCGAAAAAGTCCTCTAATCGCTATTCACAAAACCGAAACCGGGTATCATTCAATAAGAAATTCAGATAATCGAACAAGTGTCTATGATCGATTCGGTTAAGAAAGTGGTGAAACTACACGAAAGCAAAAAAAATTTTTTTTTAAATATCCAGGAGGTCAGGGGCAAATAAATTAGGGCTGAGTAAGTAGCAGATGAACCCACCTACCCACAATTTTCGTATGTTCAATGCTCTGCCAAACACCCTGTATTTTTTGGTAGCCAGTGGAAAATACAGATACCACGGCAGTTAAAAGAAAAATTGGTAAAATTGACGGTGTAAAATGCTTCAACCAAACTGATCCAGATTGAAATGGAAATAATGCGAGAATGGTCGCTTAAGGTTTCCTTGGTTTCCTTCACTGAAACTTTTGGAGCGCTCTAGTTCCCGTACGCGAAAACAATGTTGTTTTTGGTTTTGTCGATATTGCCTGAAATATTTTTTATCGGTGAGTTTTTGATTTCTAATTATTTTCAGACAAAAGTCTGTCTTACATGTGTATAATAAATGGATGGATACAGCATGAAAAATAATAATATAACCCTGCGAGTTAGTAAGTCACAAGTCAGTCAGAAGAGGGTTCACAAGAAAAATCAAAACAGGTATGGAATTGCTTCCTCTCAACTAAACATGTATTTAGTATTGTTTTTCAGAGTATTAAACAAAATAATTGTCCCGATCAGCCATAACTTATTTTTGAATAAAGAAAACGTGACGTAAGTGAAACAAATGCCAAGTTGGAAGACTGGCGATGGAAAAGGAATAAACAAATAACCGATATACACTTTCCCATCACTAAACTTAGCGTCACCTTGTACCAACAATACCACACGAATTTGAAAATGGTTTTAGGTCTTTTAATATTGCTAGTCGCTTTATACAATAAAAACATGCAATAATCACATTTAAAAGCAAACAAATATTTATTACATTATTTTTCTTATAAATTTTAGAACTGATCATGTTTAATTATTAAAAAGATTATTTTGACAGCTATTGCATTTCCGCAACAATTTGGCAGGGGCAAGTTGATTCCAAAATGGTGGCCGTTTGTTGTGCTTATAAGTGATTTGTGAACAATTTTATATTCAAGTAAGTCTTATTACAAGTTTATGTTGAATTATTGATGTTTGTAAACGATTAGACATTTGGTGTCCGTTCGATGGATGTTTTGATAAATCACCTCCTGAATGACCTTTCGTTTTCCACTGCTTACAAAGGAATTTACCTGACAGCCTTGTTGTAGTAATATCAGTTAATTCTACACATTTTATACTTTAATCGAAATGCCGCCAACGGCTTTCTTAAAGCCGCAGTGTAAAGGGTTTATTTTCTTACATATTATCACTTTATAGTGTTCTGTATTCAAAGTCGAAATAAGCGCGGGACGTGTGGCTTGGCTAATGATTGGCGTCATAAACCATGAATTACAGTTTCTGTCACGAGCATTAAACCCTTTTCATAGTTTGTTTTTATGGCGGTACACTATGTGAGTTATATTGGCTGCGAATTAATTTCTAATGTTTATTTAGTGTCAAACAGAGCTCGTCTAATAGTATCATAACCTAGAAACTATTCCGCCGGGTGCGGCGAATATTATGAGAGAGAATTCTTGTTTCGCGTCTTTAAATCGTATTGCGATGATTTCAGATGTTAATTGCCTGTTGAATTGACAATATATTTCCAATTGGATTGGAATTATGGATGAAAAAGAGAGTTTACCTGAGAAACCAAGTGAAGATGTTGGTCAAGGATCTGGCGACGTTGCGGCAGCTGAGAAATTAGATGCTGTAGCTGGCAAAGCGAAGACTGAGGCTTCAGCAGATGGGGATGCAACTGCTGAAGTTAGTGCAGGAGCCTCAGACTCCAGTAGTGATGTAAAATCTGTCAGTGATGTATCTAAAAGTGCAACAAAACCAGGAGAAGGGGAGAGTGAGTTACAGAATCATGTAGACAATGATGTGATCACAGAGGACAGCAGTAGTGTTAAAAGTGATGTTGGTGATAGTAAGAGAGATGTAGCAGATACCACTGATGGGGACAGTCAGGAGGATGCTAAGGATGAAGGTATGTTTGTATTTATTTTTTAACTCACTTCAAAAAAAGGACGATGTTATGTATTTGTTATCTGTTCTTCGTGTATGAACACCAATTTCCATATAAATTTTGCTAACTTTGCTTGGGTAGTCATCTTCTATACTATGTGTTTCTAATCTCTGTGTGTCTGCTAATCTGAATATATAAAAGCGAAAGGTCACTCACTCACTCATCACAAAATATCGAAACCGCTTGACATATAAAGACGAAATTTGGCAGGGAGTTAGTTAATAGTTAGTAGACATTCGCTAAGAACGGATTTTGCAACAGCCGGATTAAGGAGGTCTAAGGACTCTCGCAAGTTTGTATGAAAGACCTTCATTTTTTGTGCTACAAGCTTGAAATTTGGCAAGGAGGTAGTTAAGAGTTAGTAGATGTTCGCTAACAATTTTGCAACAGGGCTGGATTAAAGAGGTTTCAGCACTCGCACAAGTTTGTATGAAAGTTCTGATTTTTTTTTGTACTACCGACCTGAAATTTATCAAGTCTTAGAGTTTATGAGTAGGAGACATTAGCTAAGAAAGAATTTTGTGACAGCCTGGAGTAGGGGCTCTTGCAAATTTTTATGAAATCCTTGACTTCTTGTACCTGCAAATTGGTAAAGAGATAGAATATAGTTAAGACATGTCAGGTAGGAACAGATTTTACCACAGGGCCGGTTTACAACAAACATTTATTGTTGACTTATAATACAACAAACAGAAAATACAACAAAATTAAATTCAAATGAAATAGGTATTTATAGTTTTTTGTTTACAATAACATTTACATAGGTAAGTAGTTTCATCAATCTATTGCTCGAATATTTTTTTTGTATTTTTCCCTGGGTACCTCTGTGACGCTTTTCCGTGGTAAAAGGTATGTTATAGTATGTTGAATCTGGTATTCACATATCACCATATTAAATACCAAATTCCAGACAATCTATACTAATATTATAAATGCAAAAGTAACCCTGTTTGTTTGTCCTTTCACGACTAAACGGCTGATCGGATTGTAATGAAAGGGAATTGCTCAATAATGGCTTAACGTGGACAAGTTGTTCTGTAAAAAGTATTTTTACGAAAAAATATCATTAAATTTAAAATAAATATTTTTTTGATTCTCGTTGCTGGAAAGTAAATGTAAAAACAAGTCGTTTAATAAGTATTTAAACCGATTGAGATCAAAAAGCGTCGCCATTTTATGGTTGGAAGCTGATTCTGTGTTGCCACATTAATAATAATTGTGATTTCAGTCTTTTATTAAAGATAATAATTGATTTCTGAATCTGAGTAAAAAGTATGTATTTTCTTGAAAATCTGTAATCAAATGATTTTTCAAAAGGTTTTATATTTATTTTCCTTTAATTACATTAAATACAAACAAAACACTCATCGTTTTTGGCCTTCAAATCATTTTACATCCGATTATAATATTAGTTCGGTTGTTGTCAAATCGATTTTTTTTTATTACCTGGCAACACCGATTTGTCAATATTGACAAATCTAGACAACGAAATGAAATTAAAAACATTCGCTTTGCCTCCGTGTATTGTGAATGTTGTTTCGGTTACTTTTGCGAAGTTATTGGTTTTTGTTATAATGGACTCCGATACCGCTTCAATTGAAGACCCAGCTTTACCCTTGGACACTGATTCTGCTCCTGACGATGACCCTGGCGCTATTTTGTTAAACGTGGAACCGGCTATAAATGACAACCTTGGCATGAACACTGACGCTCCTGCGCACGATCGGGTTGCCCCTAGTGGGAATGAGGAACCAATGCGATGCGTCAATTGTGGCATTGATATTATGCATCGCAGGAGACGCACTCTGGAACCCGTTGAAATACTATCAGTAATTCGACAATGGACTGCTCCACAAGTGGTAAGCTAATGTTCTATATAATATTTTTGAAATAATCTTTTCCATTATCCATACAAACTGAACACATATGCATATTTCTTATTTACAGGTTACAGCCCAGAGCTTGGTCTGTCATTCTTGCTGGATGTTGGCTCTCAACAATTCAGCGGTTCAAGAAAATGAACAAAGCACAAGTAGTGGTCATCAACGACAATTATGTGTAAATTGTGGATGTTCAATACTACGTAGTAGATATCATGTTCTGCATACAAATTCTGAAAGAGAAACACACATAAGAAATGTAATTAGCGAGTGGATATCACCACGTCAGGTACTATTTTATGTATTTTGTTTGCATTTAGAATATATGTAATAGAACAACAAAGAAATGTACACTTTAGAATGATCTGTTCAATGAAAAGTTGTTTGTAAAAGAGTGTGATATACTATTTACACTTTAATGTGCAGACATAATGTCATATATCTTCAACTAATGAATAATATATTATTCTGATAATTATATTCATTGAAGTGAATGTGCGATCAATAAAAACGATGTCAGTTGGTGTTCCAACACCACTAACTATGAATTAAATTGTTTTAGGTTCATGGATCCGATCGCATCTGCCATGCATGTTGGCAACGAGCTGATAGAGCACCAGTTCCTGCTGTAATATCTGCAAATCTACCAGCGTCGACAGAAACAATATCCCTGCCAAATTATACTCGAGCACCTGATACACAAGCTCATTGTTTTTGTCCAGATTGTGACTCACCACAGCGACTGAGTATCCCAACATGGCTAAGGGTGAAGTTGTTTACTGATTTTAATTTTTATGTGCCAAAAAACAGTAGAATATGTGGGTTTCATTTAAGAAACAATAACTGGGCTGAACTTTTATCAAACATTTCTCATCCCAACCATTCATTTACTGCAGAATATATTCAGGATTTTGCTTCATTTATTAAAGAAAGGAACCAAACATTTGATTTTAATAATATAGAGGGAATGTCTGAAGATATTGTCCATTTCTGGATCGGATTGTCCAAACAACAATTTATTCAGTTAAAAGCAGACCTTCCAAGGTTATCTGGGGTGCATAATGGGACATTGGGTCTTACTGCATATTTAATTAAACTTAGAACTGGGGATAGTGATGAAAGAATTTCATCATTGTTAAATGTACCACGCTCAACATTATCTAGACTTATGGGCAAGGCTCGCAACATGTTAAATGAGGATTTTATTCCTCGTAATTTAGGAATAAACCATATTGCAAGGGCAGAAATATCCCAAAGAAATCTAATCATCCCCAATGGTTTGTTTGGTGGAGAAGACAGAAAACCAATTATTATAATTGATGGTACATATTTATATGTTCAAAAGAGTTCAAATTATCTGTATCAAAAAAATACATACTCCT
This sequence comes from Standfussiana lucernea, assembly GCA_964057025.1. Lineage (NCBI taxonomy): Eukaryota > Metazoa > Arthropoda > Insecta > Lepidoptera > Noctuidae > Standfussiana > Standfussiana lucernea. The sequence goes on along the minus strand of CAXKUT010000225.1, from coordinate 13,323 downwards.
TGCACAAGTACAGGAACCTAATGAAGCCATTTCTAATGGTATGCTCTGATGGATACATTATTGATGTATTAGGCCCCTATCCAGCAACAACATCTGATGCTAATATTATGTTAAACGAATTTAGAACTGAGGCAAACACTTTAAGGCAGTATTTTCAGGCAGGAGATGTGTTTATTCTGGATAGGGGTTTTAGAGACTGTGTATCGTTATTAGAAGAGTGTAATTATTGTGTACATATGCCTGCATCTTTACAAGCAGGTGAAACTCAGTTATCAACGTTGGCAGCAAATAAATCCAGAACTGTTACTATATGTAGGTGGGTTGTAGAAGCGGTTAATGGGATCTTTAAACACTCTTTTAAAATATTCCGTCATGAATTTTTTAACTTGGCTTCCAAGCATGCCATCATAGATTTTAAGGTGGCTGCCGCGTTGATAAATAAGTTTCACCAAAGAGTCAGGAATAGAGAAGATGCCAGCCAAATCCTTGAAATAGTTAACGAAAGATTGTACATGAATAATGCACTCGCTGAGTTTGTAATCCAAAATAATTTAAATAGAAGACGATCACAGTTTGTAAATATAAATGTAAACATCAGTAATATATCATTCCCAAGACTGACATACAGTGAGCTTATCTTATTCAGCTGTGGAACATATCAGTTAAAGCAAGCTAGATCATATTATGGGGAGCATATCAGGAATGACGGTTCCTATACTATTGAAGTGTGTACAGAGAGAGCCAGCAACCTCCTTGAAGGTTTACCCTTAACTGGCAATTGCACTCTATTACGAGGAAAAATTCAAAGCAGGCACATAAGCCGAAAAATATATTTTGTGTATATTATAATTAATAATAATCTGCAAGGCAGAGAAGCAATTATTCAATATTGTTGCAATTGCCTTGTAGGGCGAAGAACGGTGGGTTGCTGTGCTCACGTTATGACCATAATATGGTACTTAAGCTGGGCAAGGCACGAAAATAATATTAGGCCGCCTGCCCAGTTTTTAGATGATATTTTATTAATTTATGATTCAGAATAAAAATCATTAAAACAAAAAAAAAAAAAAGTTTTATTTTTTCCATTTAAATTACCTCAGGGTGTTACTACTGCATTCAAAGTAAGATAATATCATTATTATAAAGGCAAATGATTTATTTTGGAAAATAAATACTCATAATTGTAACTTTTTCAGCGACAAGTTTTAGCATTAGACATGCTAAATATGAACCATTTTAACACTCTCCTGCAACCTTATTGCTATAATTCATTTCTTTGAGGCATAAACTATTAAAAACCCTAGTCATTAAATATTATACTTAATGTTCACGTTAAGCCAAATTGCCCTAACAAACTGAGCAATTCCCTTTGACAAGGATATAATTATATCTGGGGGGAAGGACAAAGGCTATCTTTTATATCTTTTTTTTCTAACATACACATTAAAATTTCCACACGAACGAAGTCGCGGGCAACAGCTAGTAACTTCTAATTAAAATATAACATTAATACTTGGCAATAATTTGTGTGAGACACAACAATTGAAAAGCATTGAACAAAAAACTTTTTTACAAAAAAAAATTGGAAATAAAAGAACACAAAAATGGAAAAGAACTTTAATTTTGGAAGTTGGTGGGAAAGTAAAGTTAATTTCCATCTTTTGTTTTTTTTATAGCCCTTTTTTTTGCAAGTTATTTTTTCAAACATTCCAGATTTACTGTAACAACTTAGTTAAATGGTAATTAGCACTAAAATGCACTGCATATATCAAAAACAATTAGTTTTTGTTTACCTGTGGCATTATATATACATAATAGGACCAATACTTGTTATATACTATGTTGTTATGCATTCTCGATATTTCCGCACTGTTGCAAGCGCCATGATCATGGATAAACTACACAACATAGTGTCATATCAACAACAAATACTTTTTGTTTACCTGCATTATAGATACCAAATAAGACCAATTCATCAATTTATAGCAAAGAGAAGCTATCAATGCAGGCTTCAATTGTCTAACTTTTCTGTAGAAAACAGCATCGTCTTTCTTTATAGTAAAACACAGTCCTTTCATTACAGTTGACACACCAGACAAAGTAATTGAAGAATCACAAGACAGTGAAGCAAATACAGAGGAAGATAAAACAAAATATGATTTACCCAGTCAAGAGTCAACCAGTCAAGATATCAGTGATGCTGCTAGCCAAGATATTATCCAAGCAGCAGCTGAAACTTTAGACGAAAGTCAAACCTTCACTCAACTAAGCCAAGATCAAGATGAAAGCCAAGAAACTCTTGATGAAAGCCAAACATTCACCCAACATAGCCAAGAAAACACTGAAGAAGCAGCTAACGATGATAGTATCACAAAAGATGTTGATGTAAAAAATGAGGATGACACTGTAAAAAATAATGATGTTGTAAATATTGATAATGTTAGTGTAACAGTAGAACCTAAAGAAAAGAAAGAGAATGATGTTGATAAGGTAGAAATTGTTGATAATGATGAAAAGAAGGAAATTGATGAAGATGGCCAGCCTCAGTTTGAGACGGCACCTAACGTTTCTGTGGATGACCATCATCAAGAGGATCATACACAGGTAAGCCATCTTATTCATCATGTAAATTACTATAAATTTAATCAAAAGACTATTAGACAATTTATCTCATCTAACTGTCTTTAGCTTTCTGAGGAAATACTATCATGCCTTATTGAATTCTTTTGCTGAAGAGTATTAAAAACATCTCTCAAGGCTGCCTCACTAGTCTAGTCGTCGCAATCATGACAACTGATCATGAGGTCCTGGGTTCGATTCCCAGGTCGGCCAAATGTTTATTTATTTATTTAACAATTTATGTACATACTAAATACAGAAATCAAGAAAGGAACAGAAAAGAGAGTACAGTATGTTATTGGGTTTTACCATCAGGAATTTCTCAGTAGCAGCCACGGGGTTTGGATTTGTGCCCGGTTGATGGAAAAAGTCCCACGGGCGAAATGTGGGTGTACTTAATAGTACACCTCTGCCTAACCCTTCAGGGATTACAGGCGTTAAATACAGACAAACTTTCTTTAATATCATTTTTAAAGCTCTGAAAGCTAGAAGTTATTGCTTACCCAGAACTTGATATTATATAAAAGGTTTTCAAATATACTGGTAGGGACAAAGAACACCAGACTAGAACACAACAACTCAGATATATCAGCAAAAACTTCATGAAATCATTATTGCAGGCCCTGGACCCCTTCGATGCCCTCCTGAAAGATTCAACTGATTCTAGTCAAGCAAACGAAACAAGGGAGAAGTCAGATATAGGTGTTACAGTGAACATTGACGACGACGAAGACGATGATCACCAAGCTGACGGGGATGGACGTGATGATGATGAAGAACATAATACAGGTGGAGTGGAATATTTGTGTTCTGTCTTTCTTCTTTATCGTGTGGTTAGTGCCTAACCTGGTGTCAGAGTTTTTATGCCGCCCATGGGCCTCTGACTTGGCTTCACATGCCGTCGAGAAATATCTCTCAGGCATGCTGGTTTTCTCACGATGTTTTCCTTCACCGAATCAAGTGATAATTATACAATACGCACATGATTCCGAAAAATCAGAGATGCGTGTCTTGGGTTCGAACTCGAGACCTATGACTTGGCAGTCCAACGGTCACACCACTAGGCTATCACAGCTGGCTAATATTTGTGTTGAACCTTCACTTCAATGCTTTTTTTTCACACAGAGTACAGACGCCGCGATTAACACTTCACTTCGATTAACGATGCTAAATTCAAATAATCAATTTTTACTAGAATGCGCGTCATCTACACACAGTCTAACAGCGACCTTATTGTCAACGTAATAAAGATCACTATAATTCGCTACGTATAGCGACGACTCGGGAAGGTTGTGCGCACACGAACGAATTATTGTTCGACCCATATGCTGGATGCTAAGCACCGAAAGCGTTAATGTGGCCACATACTGGGCCAAGAAAGGAGATCATCACCCACCATCCATACATTTTTGGGCTAATTTAAAAGTGTCGGCCAACAAAAATAAACTTATTATTTGCATAGAGCACAATATAATAATCATTTTTTATTATTACACCTAAGTCGTAAGTCAATACACCGAGCAGTTATTCTACCACGAAATAGATGAGATCACCCAGATAGGACAATTGTTTTTTGTCGGCCAGCAAAATTAAACGCAATAATTAAATAGAGCTTATGGATATAAAGATTTTTTATTATGCAACCCAAGTTTCAGTCTTCTTCTTTTCGTGTTGATGAAACTCAAATGGTGTTAAACCAGTACTATGTAGCCACCTGCACAGTTCTAACATTTGCTTCGATTAAATCCTGAAAAGTGCAAGTGGTTGTGCAGGATGGGCAGGACAGTAGGTGGGGCATATCCACTCCACATTGGCATTCTATGTTTGGATCGAAGATATCCTATTTGACCAGGTGATATCCACAGCGCCCAACCTGAAACCGCAATTGGTTAAGAGATTTTCAGATTGACCACTGCAGTTTGTATCTGGGTGGCAGGTGTTCTTGAGTTGATGAAGTTTGGAGGGATGGGATGTATGTTTCTCCACAGTTCGCATCTCTCATTTGACGCACTGTCTTTAAAAGTGGTTGTAAATCTCAAAAAGCACGCTGCATGCATGATGCATGTATAGGGGTGACGATTGTCTCGATCCTGTTCCCGTTTTCTAGACTTGCTATTTCGCGTCGTACATCTGGTGGAGCTATACGTTATTGGTAGTGAAACTACACACTATCTGTTAAATCAATTCTGAAAATTAAGTATCCCAAAGGCTTATGGTTGTGTAAGTGGCTCAAGGCTTACTGTAATCAGAGTAACACCTGCCACCTGCTGCAACGCCAACAACCTGTTGGAGGTCGTCAATAGGGCAACCTGTTGTTGCAACCAATTGTGGACTCTTAAACTTAACTTCATGCCTGTAATCCCCGAAGGGTTAGGCAGAGATGTACCTAATAGTACACCCACATGCCAGTTTTGTTAAATCTTGTCTAATAGGAGAGCCTATTGTCATCAACTGGGCACAAATTCAGACTACATGGTTTCTACTGAGAAGTTCCCAATGACACTGTCCAACCTGGGAATCACACCCAAGACTTCAAGCTCAGGAGTCTTGCTTGTGACTACTAGACCCACCAAGCAGTCTGTCGATAACCAATAATTCAAATAGATTTTATTATTAACCCAATGGTTATAAGCCTTTTAAACCCTTTATTTTTCTTTCAAGATCACCCCATCGACGAAGGCGGAGTGTCTGAACTGGTAGATGAACCTGGAGCTGATGAGGAAGTGTGCCTCCTGCCGGACATTGAGAGAGAAATATCTGAAGCTGACAAGGCTGAGGCAGAGAAGGTTTTAGCTGAGAAGAGGAAACAGGCTGAAGGTAATGCATGCTCTTTTGTTTTATTCCTGTTGATAAAATATCTACTGATAGTGGCAGTCATTTCATACAAGCTTGGCTTGCCCTTATAACCTATTACTCTTCATGATGTTATGGTTTCTGAACAGTCTGCTTGCCTTATGGGCTTGCCGTATTGTTGGCCCCCAGGCACGCCGGATCTTTCACCGAGCGCGAAATCGCCAATCGGCCCTGGGATCTTGATCTTAACCTTGGAGCTTAGCTAGACTGAAAGGTTATTTTTCACTTTTCAGTTCGTGTTTTTCGTTAGTTTTTTTTTTTTGTTAAAAAGTCTTTATTTTTAAGGATATGTAAATATGGATTGTTGCTAGCATCACGTCTTGTCTATACTTCTATACTATAATATTATAAAGAAGTAAAGTTTGTAAGTTTGTTTATAGGGGGTAATGTTCGGAACTACTGATCCGAGTCTAAAAATTTTTTCACTGATAGAAAGCTACATTATTCGTGCTATAATAATATCATCGTGCAATATCATGCTTATTAGTCTAGCTATCACAGTTTTTGCGGACGATGTCGCGGGCGAAGTGTTAGTAGTTTTAATTCTGACATTTAGGGCTTATCTTTTGCAGAAGCAGCAGCGGAAGTAGAGGCTAAAGTGCCTATAGAACTGACGGAAGTTGATGCTGCAGAATCCAGCAAGGATGAGCAGACGAACAGTGAAGTGGCTGAGGAACATGCGGAAGCTGACGTAGCTAATGAAGAGACGTCGCAGGAAAATGGTGGAGGTGAGTTTGAAGATCTTTATTTTTGGGTATTTTTGAACTTGAATAGTCTTTATTCATGACATGGTTTTGCTGGGAGAATCCCAATTTTAATAAAGATTCTGAAAGCTGACCTTTTCGCCACCGAGGCCGGCCTAGAAAGAGGTGGCAAGATGGCCTGGACGTGCACTGCGATAACCTGGTTCGAAGTACTGGGAAAGTTTTGAGGGAGGGAGGCCTTTGCCTAGTAGTAGTGGGACGTTCGTGTCCCGTATCGTGTCGTGTAGTAAAAACAACGAACAATAACGAAAAAGACTAGTTTACTTCATCCATGAGGCAAATTACCATTAACGTTCTTATTATCTACTAGCTGACCCACGGAACTTCGTCTGCGTAACAATTTTGATTTGATTGATGCTCTGCTCATATTGGTCGCATCGTGATATTACATAGCCTATAGCCTTCCTCCATAAATAGAGTAACACTTATAATTTTTCAATTCAAACCGGTAGTTCCTGAGATTAGCGCGTTCAACCAAACAAACAAATTCTTCAGCTTTATAATATTAGAATAGATAAAAGTATTTACGTATTGTAATTTTCAGACAAAGAAGTCGAAAACGAACACGACGAATCAGCAGAAGCCTATGAAAATGTGACCCCTAACATTATTCAAGAGATCAGTTCCTTCGACAGTACCTGCGCACAGTGTCAGACAGAACAAGCATGCACCTACCGATTCTCAACCAAAGATAACGAGACAAACTACTTATGTAGCGAGGCGTGCGTCAAAAACTTCCAAACGGACAACTCAGGACAATACACGGTCACACACAAGAAATATCTCATAGAAGAAATAACACCTAAACCCCTGACATGCTCAGAATGCGAAGAAAAAAAAACTTGCTACTTCTATTACAACTACGACGGCGAGGACACCAACTACTGCTCAATGACCTGCCTCAACAGTATGATGGCCGACGAAGCCGAAAGATATGTCTTCAAGAGACGAAGAATAGTCGTCGAAGAGATTACTCCTAAAGACGCAGAGTGCTACTTTTGTAACGAAAAGAAAAAATGCATGTACACATTCAACAGGTACGGAGAAACCCTTGTTGTCTGCAGCAACGTGTGTATAAAGAACTTAAACGGCAAAGAAAACGGTAGATTTATGATCAAAAAGAAGAGAGTATCCAGGAAACAGCCGCCGCAACAGCCACAGAACCCTCCATTACTGAAATTAAAAGTTATTAGCAATGCAACTGATAAATATTTAGACGAAGCTTATAAAATACAGGCGAAGACGCCCGCGATGGTGCAAGCGGCGAGGGATGAGAGAGAACGGACTTTTGTCAGAAAGTGTAACCAATGCTCACTCATACTTACCGTCGACGAGAAAATATTGACTTGGGAAACTATGGACTTCTGCGACGAAGTGTGTTTAGGAAGGTATCAGAACAAAATCGGGGCAAGATGCGCGAATTGCAAGAATGCAGTACAACACACAAGTTTAGGGAAATACTGTGTCAGATTCGGTTTCGATATCCGACAGTTTTGTAACTGGGCGTGTTTGGAGGAGTTCAAGAAAGGTTTAAAGATATGTTGTTATTGTCAAAGGGATATATCTGTGGGGCATCAGGGTTTCCTGGCTCCAGTGGGTGATAAAGGACAGTTTAAAGACTTTTGTTCACAAGCTTGTATGGAAAAGTTTGATCAGATGAGTAAAAACCCCATACCTCAACCTGTGTGGGCGAAATGTGCAGTGTGTTCCTTAGAAAAAGCGACGGCTATTGAAGTGGAAATCGGTGAGGAACTGTCACAGAGGTTGTGTTCCGATCCGTGCTTTGCAGCTTTCAAATTCGTCAATAATATATTCCCTGGTGAGTTACTTTTGAATTTTGTTTTATCGTCATTTTATATTGGCTGCCTTGTAATGCGAGCCCACTGTCAAATTCTTTAATATATCATCGCAAATGTATCGAAATTGTTCCTTATCTGTTATTGCAGTATGTATTTTATTTAGCAAGCAATTAACTTCATATTCAAATATGTAATGTTTATTTTTATATACATAATAATTAATACTCTTACTGCATTCAAAACTACTCCTCATTTCTCCTACAGACCAATGCCGCTGGTGCAAAAAATACTTTGAACGGAAACAAAGTAAATGCTTCACTATCTACGAAGGTGCAAGTCCGCACTGTTTCTGCTCAAAGTCTTGTATGAATGTGTATATTAGCAACTCCAGGCATATAGTGCCATGTAACTGGTGTAAGGTCAAGAAGTACAACTTTGATATGATCAGGCGGGTGCAACCGAATGGTCAGGCGATCATGATGTGCTCACTAAACTGCTTGAATCTCTACCAGGTTTCTGTTAACGCTGTGTCTTCTAGAAGGTTAGTAATAAGATTTTTGTTACTATCTCGACACATTCGGCTTATTACTTAAAAATTATAACTATTAATAACATTTTGCACTTGTCTTCTTCATGTCTTAAAACTATGACATGACTCCCGCGCATCCGTTGTCGCACTTGGCGAGAATAGTCCGACGCGGTTTCAAGATGACGTTAATACGAGGCTAATTACGTCTCTTTGGCCTCTATTTCATGAACATTAAGGTCTTTTTGGCCGGCTCAAACCGATTCAGCGTCGATAACTGTAGTTTCTCCCTTAAAGACCAGTTAAAATACCTTGTGTGTAATTTTACTGACAAATTAAATATCATTCATCATGACTTCACAATGGAGTTTTTAGCCTCCTTGGTCTTTGTAGAATTATGAACTTGTTTGTGTCTTAGTACTGAAAAAGATATTGTTTTCAGAACAAAATGTGATATGTGTAAGCGGACATCGCTTGCGCAGTACCATTTAACAATGTCCGACGCGACAGTAAGGAATTTCTGCTCCTACCAGTGCGTTATGACATTCCAGGTTAGTTGCTTTATTTTACTTAGACTCTTTTTGTGGTCCAGATTCTAGTCTTTTTATTCTGAAGCTAAAATTAGAAAGAGGCTTCAGCTTTGTGTGCAAAGTGCAGTTTAGACTATTCGCTATCGAAAAGTCGGACGTTATAGTATAAAAAAATATTGTCTGCCTAGCATCATTTGAAGCAACTACAAATCAAAGTTCTTCTCCATTGAGATCTACGCTTTGGAATGGGCAACTATAGTACTTTCACAGTTATTATGTCTTGTGACTGGGACTGTAGCTTCATTTTTATTGCTCTCTTTGTTTCGACAGTTCAAAAGTGCCTGTAACTGGCCTGCTTGAAATAAATAATTTTGATTTGTTTTGAATCACTTAATTTGTCCTTGAAAATTAAGTAAAAAATGAGATTCAGAGCCACACTACCATTTTCTTTATCAACCATCACATCAATATACTAAAACTGTTATAAAACGTGCAGGGACAATACTCAAAACATCCGCTAATGCCGGGCGAGTCCATTGACCAGCAAAAAGCGGTACCCACTGGGGCGCCCCGGCGGACATATCCGACAGCTGCCAAGAACAATGGTAAGACTTTTTAGAGATTTTTGCTTAGCTGCACTAAGATCAGGGATCTCTTAGCGTTTAGTCAAGATAACTAACACCGACTTATTCTTTCGCAAAAAAATACCAAGTGCTCTGTCAACGTCATTTCGTTTTTTGCGCGCATTGATATACAAGGTGTAAACGGACCCTTCACGATGCCGTCAACCAAGCATTTTGTACATCAAACTAAGTGATTCTGTGACTCGACGCAAGAATTATTGCTGGGACAGGACTTTTTTTTTTTGAGGTGAAAAGCCACGTTTTTTTTTGTGCTGATTAACAGATTTAGATGAAAAACATTGTGCTGATGGGTGCATTAAATAAAACAAGCGACGTGGAGATATTTAAAGTAAAGTTACAAAATTAAAAACTCTTATTTAAAAAAAAACTCGAGGGAAAGTTGGATTTTTGACCCCCAATATCTCCTAGTAACTAGAAGATCTCAGCTAAGGTCAAGAAAAAAAAAATCGCAATGACGGGGAGAAGAAGTGCCTTTCGCTTCGTTAAGGGTATTTTTACACCCACTATAATGAACCTAAGATAAACAATCAGCATCTCAAAAAAAGTCTTCACTAAATACCACAATAAAAATAGCATTACTGATGATAACACTTCGAGACAATTCGAATATGCCTTTACATGTAATTGAAGTGACTGGATAGTTCTAGTCATAAATCAACTAGCTTTTTCCCGCGGCTTCGCCCGCTGATTGACGAAATACCCAAAGGAAACATACTTCCGAGTGGTGTACGGCTGTGTACCTATATATATATTTGCTACAGTTAACATTAAAGTCTAATTTATATAATTTTCCTCTCACAGCAAACAAAACACAGCAGCGAGCCGGCGGCATGCCGGTGATATCAAGCGTACAGTCCCTAGCCACACCACCACCCCTCATGCCTTCCATGACGCGGCAGAAGTCCAAGCGCCTACAAGTACAACAACAACAACCCCCGCCCGAGCCAGAACCCCCTGCAGCTCCCAAAACTCCCCCTCCACCCCCTAAACCGCCTACGCCCCCTCCACCACCTCCCCCTAAAATATACAACCATGTTATAGTTAAAACCTTACCTCCACAAGAAGTAGCAAACAAAGCTACCATGTCCAAACCCATGATGGTCTCAAAAGGCGTGTCTTGTCGACCACATCCCTGCACGAAGGAGTGTCAGACAGACCCTAGTTTAGAACGACGAGTACTTATACCTGTTCCCGTCCCTATTTATGTTCCTGTACCATGTGCTATGTGGTCAATACCCTTTCCAGTACCCGTACCCATTCCTATACCCATCCCGACTCCAATCTTCATACCTACGACTAGGAATAGTGCTAAAGGCATCATGAAGGAGATTAATAAGATCCATGATAAGATGCCGACGGATCCGTTCGAAGCTGAGCTGTTGATGATGGCGGAGATGGTGGCTGGAGACAAGAAGAAGGATCAGAGTGATTCGGATACGGATGACGATAATGGTATGTTGGCATATTTTCATAGTTTTAATCTAAAAACTGTGACTCTCATGACGTCGCATCGTGGCTCGTGTATGCTGAGTCATGTCGTGAAAATTTACGTCGTGGATCGTGCTCGTCTTCATGCATCTCCCGCTCTGGGCTGAGCGGGAGGGAGTGTCAGACTTTTACTGACTAAAACCCATCCATGTTCCTTTGTGTTCCGGGGCCGCGGTATCTCTTTCGAACAACCCGGCAGGCATCGGCCCTTGCGGGCCCCTTCCCTATGCTGACATCTCTTTGAGGCGCGCGTGGAACACGAACGCGCCGTCGACACGGCCTGTCGTCCTATGACGGAGGGACGGCGAGCTAGCCCTTAGCTCACCGTCCACAGGCCCGCGTCTACGGTGGCCGGGGGCCACCACGTGGCCCCCGACGCCCGGTGCGTCTCCCGCGGCGGCTGGGACGTGAGGAGGAACGCTCTCTCTCACGTTCCGCCTCCTCCTTTGCTAGCATGACTGCTTCGCAAAAGGAGGTGACGGCTTCCCATTCCGTCTCGTTCCGGACCATGGCTCGAACCAGGGCCGGACGCGAGAGGTCGCCGCCGCCGATCGCCGCTATGAGGACACGGCGTTGCTCCGCCCAAGCGGGGCAGACCTCCACCGTATGCTCCACCGTGTCCTCCGGTCGATCCTCGCAGTGGAAACACCCGGGCGTTTCCTCCCGCCTGATTCGGTGCAGGAACCTCCCGAAACAACCGTGTCCGGTGAGGACCTGCGTCAGGCGGAAGGTGAGGACGCCGTGGCGCCTCTCAAGCCACTCCTCAAAGAGGGGACTTATCGCCACTATCGTGGCGTGCCCTCTGTGGTGTACCCTGCATCCTAGAACGATACGCCATCGAGTTGTGAATATATAAGGTCGCACCGCGACGCGACGTATCGTTTTATGTGTTTTAGCCCAAAAACTATACATTTTGAGGCTGGCACAGGAACGTGGAGATGGGCACAAGAAAAGAGAGGCCTATACCCAGCAGTGCCCGGGCGAATTCAGGCTGTGAATGATGATGACTATACATTTTGTACAAAGTTTGCGTGAAACCGCGGTATCGCACTGCATGATAAGAAGCGATGCCAAGCTGTCAGAGAGATGTAAACACGCAATGTTGAAGTGTCTCACCAATACTTTTGTTTCAAGTACAGATAAAAGAGGGTTGATAATGTTGGTTTGTAAAATTTTATTGAGGTTGAATGTGGCACCCAATTTTATGCCGAGGTTTTATGTCAAAGATATGATTTATTCGCCGCATTTATATTAGTTGGTCTCTGTTCGATTATAATCTTTGTTTACCATTGCCATTCGAAAAAGGGCATTTGATTCATCAATAACAGTGAATAAAACTTTTTTTTTAGTCACTGAGTGAATAAAAACATTTTGGATTACAACACAGAATTTCGAAAACTGTTCTAATTTTACTATAATTTTATATTTAATCCTTTGTTCTCTTATTACCGATTATTTAATAAAATTTGATAAATATAAATATTAAACAACTATTTATTTTCTCACAGTCAATGGTAAAAAGTAGAGTACACAACTCGTGAAAATAAAAAATCGTCTCGGCCCTCGATTCGCTCAGGATTCTAATCTAAAATCTTTCGTTGCTCTCGGGATCCAACTTAGTCCCTCAAATTAAATTCCCTTTTTTCACTTGTTGTATAATCTATTAATATATCCCATTTTCATCCATCACTTAAAATATGTATTGTATTTGTAGAAGAAAGCTTCAGTCCGGTCGCCGCTATGGATGGCAACAACGCGTTCGGTGAGGACATGCTGCAGATGGCGCTCAAGATGGCCACGGAGTATGAAGATCAGCCTGTGGACTTGGAGGCTATGACTGCGAATACTATCACACCAAGCTCACATCCTGGTATGCCTGGTAAGTTTAGTGAACTAAAGCTTTTTTAAAGTGTTTAGATATTATTTTGTTTATCTGTATTTCGCCGAGAGTTGAATATATAACAGTGCTCTTCATAATGTTTGTCTCAATACCAAGGAAGTTAGTTCGCGATTATAAAATCACCGCTTTATAAAATGGTCAAAGCTATAACAAAAATGCTACAACGGTAATGTTAAAGAAAAGCTTCAATCTCCCAGGTC
>CAXKUT010000224.1:0-37000 GCA_964057025.1 Standfussiana lucernea | reverse complement strand
GAGCGATAGCGCCGTTGTCATTAGGGTTCGGTGGTACCGGGTTCATGATGAAATGTTAAAATAATAGTTTCGGTTTCGGTACACAAAAATCACAGTTTATTATTTAACACAAATTTACATTAAATAACACTAACAAATAATTTCCACAAAATGGGCAAACCGACAGTTTCGTTCTGAAGGAGTGACTTGGTTGGAGTTCCGAGCAAAAGTGATCTCGACACAATCCCCACTCTACAAAACGACTCTGTCCACGTGCCGCCATTAAAACAACATCTGACGTCACGGCGTTTACCCCTACTACAATGGTCAAATTAGCAACTTGATGTTTAAAAGTTATCGTTTTCTCCGACACGGCCAGCCTGACAAGTTACACGTCCTCGTGAGTACCTGTAACCAAACAGTCAAATTTGGAGCAACAGTACAGGCTCGGTCAACCTGACCACATCTTTATGGAAAAGCATAACTTGAAAATAACAGTTGTCAAACAAAAGGTTCCTCTAAGTCTCAATCATATTTACTCAGCAACTAAATCAACTTCGATCACATACAACGCTCATGGCCCAGCTGCCGCAGCAGCTAGTGACACTTATGCCACCCATATCGTCATCACCTCATGTGATACGACCACACACATCACATAGAGTCTGCGACTCCCAGGTCAGTACAAGACCAAAACAACAATAGTCTCCATTGAGACCCAGGTCCCTGCCGTACCACTAGCTGCCCATCGCCCCCTGAACAGCTCACAAGTGAGCTGCAGTTACGACTACAGACTAGTGCGTACGGTGCGACCAAATAGCCATGGTATGTGTCTACTACTCGGTGGAGGTACTTTCATCACCGTCCTCTACGTTTAACTCATTAGGAACACTACTTAGAGGCATCTTTCGTATACGATCGTGAGCGTACTTGTAGGTTCTATTACCAATCAAAGATTTTAAAAGATAACGATCACCGTCAAGTACTTCTACAACTTTAAACGGTCCCTTATATTTGGGGTCTAATTTAGTCTGATTCCGTTCTTTATTTTGAATTAAAACCAAATCACCAACACTGAAATTAACTACTTTGGCCTTATTTTTGTCAAAACGGGCTTTTTCATAAGCCGCACTCTTCTCAATACCGTCCACCGCGTGTTCTCTCGCTTCTGTTAGGTCAATTCCGGTTTCATCATGGTCATTATAAGCCATTAGCGTTAGAGGCCTAGCAACTTTTCCTATCAAAAGCTCTAAGGGGCTTGATTTCGTAACACGGTTCATTGTGCAGTTGATAGCCAACTGTACATCGTCCAAAGCATCCTGCCACGACCTTTCCGACGTCTCTACCGCGGTTAGCACACCCTTTAACAAACCCATCTCCCTTTCGACTTGACCATTCGCGCGACTAGATCCCGTAGCAATTAAATGCAAGGAAATGTTGTGTGAATCGCAAAACTCCTTCAACACTTTGTTGGCAAAGGAACGACCTTGGTCGGCGATTATACGACTAGGAGAGCCAAATAAAGCAACGCTGGACTTCAAAGCTTTAATAGTGCTGGCTGCTCATGGAGACTAAGCCTATGTGGGCGACGTTGTACCGTACGTGCTGGATCCACTAATCGAATGTTTAATTCACCCGTAGTCACTAGAGTTAACGGTAAACCATTGATAAAAGCATTCGAATACTCATTCAAAAGGGACGTCAACCGGTCCTTGTTTTCGTTTGAAATATCAGAATCAACATTGTAAAGATCAATTACGGGAGGTAAATAGCAACAACCTACATTTGTGACTTTCGAAATACGTAGGGTAGATTCAGTTAAATGTACCGTATAGCCAAGTGTCAAAATATCGCGTCCGATCATAACATCGTATTTCATACAATCGTCGGGTAGTACGTAAAATAAAATTGACAGTTCGTTATTGTCGACCACAACATCACTAAGAATTTGTTCAGTGCTAAAAACATTCGAATTATTACCGATACCAATTACTTGCACGGTTGAAAGTGAACGTTTGCCCGAGAATTTATAAGCTACATTTTGTTTAACGAGAGAACACTCGGCGCCGGAATCAAAACAAAATGAAAACGACTCACCGGATTGTTCCAATTGCCCGCAAACACCTGCTATTTCGCAGCTATCGATGCGTCGCTCCGCCGCGCCGTTGCGTTGGCAGCGCTGCCCGCCGACGATGACGCGCCACCCGCACTGCCGCGTTGGCAGTTCATAGAGATGTGTCCGGCTTCTCCACAACGGAAACACTTTATTCTTTTGCTGGAACCCGATGAAGTCGCCGCCGGTGTAGTTTTCTGGGCGTTAGCTCCAGCAGGCTGCGTAAACTTCGAACGACAGTTCACCGCTTTGTGTCCCGGTTTTCCGCACTTATAGCACGTGAACATAGTGGAAGTTTGTGGCTTTAAACGCTTTGCATCAGTGGCGCCATCACCGGTACTGCGATCGAACTTCCGCTTCAGACTTGCACTCGCCTTAATCTCCTGCAGTAACTTGTTGCGTGACGTTATTTCGCTAGTAAACGCCAAGCGATTAAGCCGAGAGTCGAACTGAGAGACATGAGCGAGCACATACGACGTGGCTATTTCTTCATGGCTTCGATTCTTCCATCGAGCCAACAGGGTAGTCATTAGGCGGCTGGCGTACGCTGCGAGACATTCGCCCTCCTTCGGCCGGCCGTTGTGGATGTTAACAAGCGATGCAGCAAGAGTTTCAGTGGATGCATAACGCGCAAGGAATAAGTCGCGGAAATGCTGCCACGTCATGCCTGCATGCGAAATCTGCGACAGCCACGATGACGCATTACCTTTCAGGGCTTTGCTCAGAGCTATAATAAGCGATGCACCCTCCAGTGGACGTTCGTCGAGGCAAATATCGATAGTATCGCACCAAGCACGTGGATCGGTATCTGGTAGCTCCGGATTAGTTTCTGGCAGCATGATCTGAGGTGCCACTGTTGGTGTCCTGATGGCTTCGATCAGCTGCATCATGTTCTTCTGCTGCATCTCGAACATAGCACGCCAGTGGGAATCGAGTCCAGATCCCACTTCTGATGACGGCGTAAGCGATGGCTGAGCGATAGCGCCGTTGTCATTAGGGTTCGGTGGTACCGGGTTCATGATGAAATGTTAAAATAATAGTTTCGGTTTCGGTACACAAAAATCACAGTTTATTATTTAACACAAATTTACATTAAATAACACTAACAAATAATTTCCACAAAATGGGCAAACCGACAGTTTCGTTCTGAAGGAGTGACTTGGTTGGAGTTCCGAGCAAAAGTGATCTCGACACAATCCCCACTCTACAAAACGACTCTGTCCACGTGCCGCCATTAAAACAACATCTGACGTCACGGCGTTTACCCCTACTACAATGGTCAAATCAGCAACTTGATGTTTAAAAGTTATCGTTTTCTCCGACAAATACATTATCAATTAACATTTTCTTTAATGTAGTTTTAAACATATTTCCATTTAATTGCTTAATTATTAGCGGCAAGTGATTGTACACACGAATAGCAGTAACATAGGTACTTTTATAAAACATCATATTGTTAATGACTGGTAAATTAATATCATATTTATATTGTTTCCGAATGTTTCTTTTAGAATTTGATTTAAAATTAAAGTATTGCATATTGTTTTTAACAAATAAACATAATTCGAGTATATAAATACCAGTTAGTGTCAGGAGACCCTCCGTTCTGAAGACATCTCTTAATGATTCGGTACTATACATGTTATATATTGTCCTAAGACATTTCTTCTGGAGAATGAACGTAGATTGTACGTTTGTCGAGTTACCCCAATATATGACACCATAAGTTAACAATGGGTAAACATTTCCAAAATAAGCATTTTAAAAAATAACTTTGAATAAAATTGAATTGAATTGAATTCAGGGACATCGGTGGCCCTAGCAGGAGAGCGCGGTGCAAACGTTACGTAAATACGTCGATTTTTGAATCGAAAATACAGTTATCCTATAGTATTTTATTAAATTGTTTCCGACAAGCACAATCTGTATCATCCATAGATATATGAATACATTCTTAAAAATGTGAAAATATTACATAGATAGATATATATGAATACATTCTTAAAATGTGAAAATATTACATATTACATATATTTCTAGTAATATTTGGATTTGTAGTTTCTGCTAGAATTGACAATGCGTAGCAAGCACTGGATATTTTTTTATTAATCTTTTCAATATGTGCCTTCCAGTTTAAATGTTGATCTATTATAACTCCTAAGAAATTTGTGTCTTTTACTTCTTCAATCGCTGTACCGGACATAGTTACACTCAATGTAGCTGGTCTACTTTTATAATTTCTAAATTGAATCAATTTGGTTTTTGAGACATTGACTTTTAGATTTATTGACTGCAACCAATCAGTTACTGTTATTAACGTTCTATTTATTTCACTTTCGTAATATAGGTCATTGGAATATTCATTTGAAATAAATATAGTTGCATCATCAGCATACATTACGCAAAGGTGGTTAATTATATTTGGAAGCTCGTTGATATAAAGTAAAAACAATGGTGGTCCCAATATACTGCCTTGCGGTACGCCTAGTATTACAGATTCAAATTTAGATTTCACTACCTCTACCATTTTTGTACGTTCATTATATACCTCAATAACAGTGCCTTGCATTCTATTGTTTAAATAATTCTCAATTAATTTTAATGCTATACCTCTTATTCCTATACCTTCTAATTTATCAAGCAGAATGTCATACTTTACACAGTCAAATGCTTTTGACATATCAATGAAAAGAGCAGCACATTGTTTCTTATCATTAATCTTATCCCAAATGGTATTGAACAATTTGTATATTGCCAATGATGTAGTTTTGTTCTTTTGGAATCCAAATTGGTTAACATTTAAAATATTATTTACATTTAGAAACTTTGTGATTCTAGCATAAATAACCTTTTCAAATATTTTCGAGAAACATGGTAACAGTGCAATTGGTCTATAGTTATTTATATCATGCCGTGATCCTTTTTTATGTAATGGCTTTATGAGAGCTATCTTTAGGGTATCGGGAAATTTACCTGTTTCTAACATAATATTTAGAATATGTACCAGTGGATCAACAGTAAATGTGATACTTTCTTTGATGACTTTAATGGGTATATTATCGTGACCGCAACTAGTTTTATTTTTTAATTTTTGAACTATATTTATTATTTCACTTCTGTCTACTGGGTAGAAGAATATACTGCTTGAGTTATAAGCAGTGATCGGATAATCAGGCGCTTTTATACCTAAACTTCACTTTTATTCACACGAAAGTATAATATGGACATGCCTTTCAGAATCTCGGAACCCGGAATTTTTTATTGATATTTCATTTGTTTTGAATAAAATAAAGATACTAAATCAAAATAACCACTGCTATAATTTCATTAAGTTTGTTTGTAGTTGTTTTTACAAAGTTGTTAAATCCCGGGAACCCGGGATTATTTATTTATTCAGAAAGGAATGTCCATATTATTCTTTCGTGGGAAGAAGTTTAGTTATAAAAGCGCCCGATTATCCGATCACTGGTTATAAGTTGGTTGTGATTTGTAGTTATTATTGTTATTTTCCGCTGTCGTATTGTTGCGATTTTGATTAATGTAGTAATCGTTAAAAATACTAGCTAATTTTATAGGAGATTTTAATACATTATTGTTGTGCAGGATATAGTCTATTGTGGGTTGAAGAACATTTGTAGTTTGGGTTTGTCGTTTTATTAACGCCCATATGGCCTTAGTTTTATTTGTGCTGCATGAGATAAATTTCGCATTCGAATTTTTTCTTGATTGTTTTATTACACGCTTTAGGATTTTACAACAGCGAACATATTTTATTTTAAATTCTTGAGACTTATTACTTTTTGTTTGAAGGTACATTTTCCGTTTATTTTTACTAGAAGTTATGATCCCTTTGGTTTTCCATGATGTATCTTTTTTATAGTATATTTTAACTTTTTCAACTTGAATACAAATGTCGAATATTAATTTAAATAAGCTAATAAATTCTTCGTAAGCTGTGTTTGCATCCAAATAATGATACACATTATGAAATTTTATTTGAGAAATGTATCTTAAGAATATGTCGATGTAATAGTTTATATTACGCCGCATTTTGAACCAGTATTTTTCTCTGAAACTTAAATTACACGGTATCTTTATTACTTGACACGTATGGTCCGATATACCGAGATCCCATATTTCTGCTTTGTGTTTAAAATTATTTGTGATAATGTTATCTATGCACGTCGCGGAATGTGATGTTAATCGGGTTGGAAGGTTTAGAGTCAGGTGCAAATTGAATTTTTTTAAAGTATTTTTGAATAAATTACTTTTATTAGTACAGGTAAGTGTGTTGATATTAAAGTCACCTAGGATAAATATTTTTTTATTTATGGATCTCAATCTAATGGTTAGTTTAAATAATAATAACTCAAGTTTTTCAATAAACAGATTAAAGTTGCTGTTAGGTGTTCTATACATACACAATATATACCAATTTGTCTCTGGAATTATTATACCACAGCATTCAAAATGGGTTTCAACCGATAATTCAGATAACCATTCAATTTTTTTGTAGTTAATCGAGTTTTTTACATAAATACATACACCACCACGAGATTTATTTTGCCGGCTAAAATATGACCCCATTTTATAATTTGTCAACTGTAGTGTTTCTGCACTCTGGTCACGAAAAAAAGTTTCACTGAGACAAAGAACGTTGATTTCTTTTGAGTCAACTAGCAGTTCCAAATCATTTATTTTTGACCTTATACCTTGTATATTGCTGTGCAGTATAGTAAAATTATATTCAGTTTCGAAATAAATTATTTTCCGTTTGAGTTTCTACTGATATTTGATCCGGTTGTATGGTCTGTGTGGACGTCGACACTGCATTTTTATTTGTTATTTCTTTACAATGGGACTCACTGTATTGTTTAAAATTGTGTTTATAGTTTAGATGCAATATGTCTCTCAACACAAACCTGCATAGTACCAAAAAGAATGAGGCATAAGGAACTTTGTAATTGATGTTAACAAATACACTGTGGCTAAATTGAGAACAGATGTGATGGAATGTTTTACATAGTTTAAGCTCACCTAAGAACTTACCTCGTTTTGGATTACAAAGTAACACATTCGTATAAGCAAGTTTATCCAAATAAAAATATAAGATTGATTGTATTCTTAATGGGTCCTTATCATTATTACCACACATAATTACGACATAATCAAATCTAGTAAAGTCTTTGCACAGTTGTAGTGACGATTCAAGGAGTTTATCTGTAGTTGCACCAGGTTTGCTAATACATGACACGATGAAGTTTGACCCGATCAGGTTTTGTAGATTGTTTCTCATATGAGTATGTTCGTCAGAGAATATTAGAACTCTATTTCTGCAGCTGTTGGTTTTGTTTACGATTATATCTGAGCTTGACGCTGCTAGGGGGATACTATTCGTTTTTTTCTTTTCGTTTATTATTCCCTGATTCATGTTTTTTGAAGGAGTATTACGTGAGACAATTGTATCTTTAAGCTTCATGTTTGTAGTAGAAGTCCTTTCATTCTGTTGAACGGGACGAATCGGAGTCTCGATAGTATTTTCAAGGTTGATATTTAATTTGCTATAACTTTCATTCAAGTAGGAGTAACGTTTCGACTTCGTAGATTTGCGTGTCTTTGAAGATACTGTACTGTTATTTATCCTGGTAGAGTCCGTACATAGCAGTTTATACTTATCAATTTTGTTTTGTTGAGAAGTAATTATTTGTTGAAGCGAACAGTTTTCTGAGTTTAAATTATCTACCTCGTTCTGGGTTCTTTCTAAATCTAATCTAAGTTTCATTATTTCGGTTCTCAACTCTTCTACTTCATGGTTAAGCAATGCCTTCGATAGATCTGGCAAACTACGTGCGGTATCTGAAAGGTATATGCTAGAAGACGTGTTTATGGAATGATCAACATAACTGCTGTGACTGCTTGTACCTCTAGGTTTTTTACGCCTCTGCGTGATATTTTCGTTGCAAGAATCCATTATTTCACACTGTTTCCTTCAGTTTGTAACGATTCCTTACGATCTCTGCAAACGCACCAATAGTGTCACAATTGTACGTTAGGTAGACTTATTCACTAATTGCGCATCGGCTCTTGTCGCACGCTATTGTCACGGTTACGCAGACTACATAACCGCGAGAATCACTTGCAATACGCACTTTTCTTCGATCTGTCACAAATATTCACAATGATTAGCACTTTTTGTACAGCTGTTCACGATAATGTTTATTTCACTAAATATACTTGTTCTTCATTTAAAAACAATACACAGTCATTTCCTATGCGTTTTACACTGGTTTAAAGACAGTTTTTGGCACTTAAATTGTCCTCAAACTATTTTTCTCATTTGGATAACTACGGAGAGGTACGGAGACCGTTTTGACCGGTTGAGGCGCGTTTACGAAGTACTGAATTGCCCGAATTCACTTCACGCGCATTAATTTACACGATTATAAGTATACAGACTACGTCAAAGAAATAAATTTCATTTAATAACTCAAATCGACCTTAGAACGTAAATTTCCTTAGGTGCCCGTTTTTTTTGCAAAAGAGTGTACATACATATATACATAGATCGTACGTGATACTATGCTAATACTAACTAAAAACTATGTACTGTACGTGATGTGCTGATAAACGTGACTTCACACCACATGGCGACCATATCGTCTACGGCGAGCTCGTTCTCTTGGGCGAGCATAGAAACAATATCGCGTGGGTTGTCCGGGATAATGCAGCCATCTGGGGTGACTCGGTTCAGGGCAGAGTCTTCGTCTGCTTTGACGTTGACAGAGACGACCAGCTCTGGTGTAGCAGGCGCTGGCTCGGAATTCTTCTTCTGGGGAGTGACCTGTTTGGGTGATATTTCCTTTTCATTTGCTTTGTTCTTCTTGGTTAGTGACTTCTTCGGAGATTTCTCGGGAGAGCTCTGTTCGGGTGAACTCTGTTCAGGTGTAGTTTTCTTCAAACGTTGTTTCTTAAGACATTTATCAGGCGAGCTCGTTCTCCGTTGCCTTTTCTTTGGAGATTTTTCGGGAGAGCTGTTTTCAGGTGTGCTCAATTTGGGAGCGTTTTGTTTAGGTGTGGTCACCATGTGAGCGCTTTGTTTCTTGGTAACGCTCTGTTTAGCAGTGCTGGACGGAACTTTGGAAACGTATGGCTCTGTAATGCTCACCATGGAAGCGCTGTGTTTAAGAATGCCCACTAAGGGAGCACTCTCCCTAACAGCAGTCCGTTCCAGCGAATGTTTCGTTTGCAGGGCTTTCTTATTTTTATGTTTTTGGTATATGAGGGGTTCATCGTCAGAAGATGTCCTTTTCCTCTTAAAAGTGACCTTTCTTGGAGGTGAACAACTTTGGGCGATTTTTTTGTTTAGTTCAAGTTTGCTAAGGCGCCGTGAACGCAACGACATGGCGTGTACTCGTTTGTACTCTGTTGGCGCTGTGTTATTTATTTCTTGTGTATGAAATAAAACTCTTCGATTTCTATGGAGTGTAGGTATATTAACGTTGTAAAATGGCTGATGGCTGCTTGGATGTAAGTGGTCTGGTGAGATCGCTGCTGGCGCGTGCAACGTGCGTGGAGTCGCTCCGACGCACGGGCAACGACTGTTTCGTGTGGTGGGGCGCTCTGGCGGCGCGGCGCAGGAACTCGGGCTTGCATGGCACCGTGAAGTCCCGCACGCTTGGAGCCCACGGCAAAAGAAAGTCCCGCGGGCGTCCGGTGATAATGCCAGGGCCGTAACAGGCTCCCGGGGTTGAAGCTTGCTTCAAGATGATGCTGTGATGGGGAGAGGGCATATGTTGTTGTATGCCCTCTGTATGACACCCATGGAGGTGCGGATGTCTGCCACCCTGCTTGTGTTGTCTGGTCCAGGATGCAGCTTGACGACTCGTCCCAGCAGCCACAGAAGAGGAGGCTGGTGCTGATCTCTGATGATGACCGGGGACCCCAGCTTGAGGTCTTCACCTGTTGATTGCCACTTGGTCTTGTGCTGTAGCAGAGTAATGTAATCTTGAGTAAACCTCATCCAAAAATTTTGTTTTAGTTTCTCTATTCGCTCATAGCGCTGCAGTCGGTTTATGTTAACTTCTGCGACTGACGGATGGGGTACTGCTGTGAGGGTTCGTCCAATAAGGAAGTGGGATGGCGTAAGGCAGGTGAGGTCTCGATCTGATATCAGAACTGGCCCAGCATAATCAATACCTGTGTGTAGGAAAGGAAACTCTAAATGCGTCCTGTCATGCGGCAAGTTACCCATTACAGGTTGAACAGGCTTAGGTTTAAATCTGGAGCAACGTACACAGCTGTGTACGGTACGCCTCGCGAGGTTCCTCCCCCCCACTGGCCAGTAAGATTGTCTGTGTCAGTGTGACAGTAGCAATTGTGGGCCTGCATGTAATAAATCTCTGTGCTGTTTGTAAAAGATGATCTGTGTAAGATGATGTTTGCTACTTAATAGAATAGGATGTTTGACATTGTATTCATAATTTGAATTAGTTAGGCGTCCACCGACGCGTAATATGTTGTTATTATCAATAAAAGGTGATAATGAATTTAATCTGTGTTTTTTGTGTAGAGACTGGCCTGTTTTAATTATGTGATGTTCCTCAGGGAACATGTCACATTGTGAGATCATTATCACTATGTTTTCTGCACATTGAAGTTCTGTTAATGTTAGAATACCTGCAGGCCTAGACAAAATACATCCGTACGTGTTTCCGCACACGCTACGGACACGGCGGGGCGTTAGCGTGAGTGAAATGGTAGCCAAAGAACCAAGCTCACGCCAAGCGCTTATTCCGCAGCGTCGAAAGGAAACACCAGGGGGGTGAAACTTCCATAGATTGGCTTGTATCAAAATATTCACTGATTGTGCTGCCATCTAAAGATTTAGGTACATAAACTCTGGCCATAGTTTTACATTTTCGCCACTAGGTAGAGCTAGTTGACGACATTACAACAATAAACATAAAATTAATAACAATAAATAGTTATTATTTATTATTAACACTTTATTATGGATTAAATTAGATTAAATTTCAAAAATATGGTAGCAAAATAATTAACACTTTTGAAAGTTCAAGTGGTTCATACGTGAAATGAAACGTAAATGATGAATGAGAGGACAGGAAAAGTACGTTGTCTTTTGAAAACATTTTTCTCTGTTTTGTTCGTTGTTTCGAGGTGTTCTTGTGATCTGTTTTGAGCTCTTTGACGACGCTTTTGCTATACATTGTTGACCCTGTTTCTTTCTTGGACTCTGTGATTGGATACGTAAACGATTGACCCTACGCCGTGTATATACTGGACCTCGATATTGCCCTTTGATTTGGATTCGACGAAATTTTCAAAATGCCGAGAAAGTCTGCCTTTAAGTGTTATTTTGGATGTATTCCGAAAGGTATGTTTCACATAATTATTTACATCTTACTAAATCCTCTTAGAACAATATTTATTTTCTTTTATTTTTTTACATGTAGGTACCACTGTTTTACATGGTGATAATTATTGTCTTTCAGGAACAGTTCACCACTTTCCACCAAATGTATACCCGCATACGGAAAAATTTGATCAGTGGAAAATGGTGTTAAGCGAGATAGATCGAGAAAGGGGCGATAATTACATATACAACAACATACGTATATGCGATTACCATTTTGAAGAGTGTTACCGAACGGCCACTGGACGTCTTACCATGAATGCTGTTCCAACATTGAATATTGGTAAATACCTTCTATATTGATATCTTATGTATAAACAAATACACCAATAGCACAGACTGGTTCTAATAATATACTTACTAAAGAATATTAATGACAATAACAAGTCAATCTGCTACACCATTAGTTAGGCACTCTAGCATGATCATTGATCAACCTGACATTGGGTTAGCATGGTAGTTGACAGCCAACTTCCTCTCTCTGAGAGGAGTTCTGTATTCTGGTAGTGGTAACATTTTGAAGGCTTATACAGTTATAAGGAGAGCATGACATGAAATTTGAATTCGAACAACACAAAGTTAATCCAATTGATATCTATAAAAAGGCCTATGCTCAGTAGTGGATGAAATAATTCATTAAAAAAATAAAAAAACCTGACTGCCTAAAAAGTAAACCGTTTATTAAAAACTGAAAAGAAAAAAACAAGTAAGTTCTTTTTTTTCTTTTCAGTTTTTAATAAAGTTATGATTGAATAACTATAATTATGTACCATTTTAACAATCGGGACCCATTGTTAGGAAGCCGGATTTTTGATGGGTCCTGACTGTTAAAATGGTAGAAATAGTTATTCAATAATATTCAATAACAAAAGTTTCTGAACTTACTTGTTTTTTTCTTTTCAGTTTTTAATAAACGGTTTACTTTTTATGCAGTCGGGTTTTTTGATTTTTTTAATGAATTAATTTTATTTTACACTTTTTAGTTAGGATCAGATATTTATATTTATTTACTTATTTTCTCATGTAACAGACCCGGGGTGTGTGTGGGATCAAGTGTAAGATCCTATGTAAGAAATCATACAAGAGCAAAAAAAGAATGTGTGTGTGTGTGTTCTCCTATTAAAAATTAAAAAAAAGATGTATGTGTAACAATAAAAGAATTTCGGGCGCCTTGGGAACGCACACTACATTTAAAAAATACTTGCCAGATAGAACAGTCCGGAGAGTCGGACCTCTAATCTTCCGGGGGTGACTAAACTAGGATAATAGAAACAATTGAAATACCTTTGTTAATACCCTGTTTAATACGTCAGTAGCTTAGCATAATACTTTAAATATTAAATTACTAATTTGAGATTATCATTATTGTTGCATCTTTAATTATGAAGAAAGTAAATTAAGTTTGGGCCAGATGTCTGGCTAAAAAAATGTTAAATTAGACCTCAAGATTTCGGCGTCGAAGATGAGAGAATCCAGAATCCATGAAATGGAAAATTATAATCAGACGAAAGAAAAAAAAAGTAGAAGAAAAAGTAGAAGAAAAACGCCACAGCAGGGCTGTAACATAAACATAAAATTTTAAAAGGTTAATACACAAGTCTATTAGAATTTCAACACGTGGGGAGCATGGCGTCCCAAGAAGGAACTTACCGTTTTTCCGTTAATAAATGACTTTTCCCGTGTGCACCGATAAATCCAAATTAGGTGAAAATCACACTAGAGCATCGTCCAATATTGAAATCCTGAAACATCAATTCGACTTAAAACACGACCCAACCCAAAATGATGACCACATATTGGTCTGGTAGAAACAAATCTTACCGAAGAAATTAAGGATCCCTCCTTCAGAACACCTTGTCCTGGGTGTTAAGGCAGCGATTATGGCATCATTTGGCCTAAAAATATCCGTGATTATACCGGATTTGTAAAATTAAATTGGCGAGGTAAATGCCGCGATGACGAAATCAGGTCGTAAAGTGAAACGTCAAAAAATGACAGTTGCCGAACTCAACCATAGCCAATAAAAGACAGTATAAAAATCGTTCCGAAATCGACTAAAATATGAAAAGCATGTAACAGTTTAAAAAACACGTTACATTACATCCCTCCCCGAAAAAATAAAAGAAAGCAATTTCTTTTATGCTAAAAACAAACAAGGTAAAAAAAACTTTTTTTTAAAAAAAAAAAGACAGGAAATATAAATTCCAATAAAACGTTTCCAAAAAGATCCTGGAACAGAAACAAAACCAAAAAAATAATAAGTGCAGTCGAGCTACAAGCACAACCAACCTATAATACAAAAAGAACCACATGAGTACAGTTAAGCACCTTCGCCACTGACTAACAAGTTAAATCCAAGAAATATTACAAGTACAGTTAAGCGTGGTAGTCGCTGAACAATATGTATAAGAATACAACAAAAAATACCAATATGAGTTCGGTTAGGCACCATAGCCACCGACTAACAAGTATATAATAGGAAAAATATTAAATTAAAAGTACAGTTAGGCGTAATTGCCGCTGTCTAACAAGAATAATCCAAAAATGTCTATATGAGTACAGTTAGGCACCGTCGCCACTGACTAGCAAGAACGAATTACAACTGTGAGATACAGTTTAAAATCTCCACATCTCTAAAGATGCAAAAAAATATAGAAGAATGTTGTGATCGGCACAACTCCACCAATCTTCCGAGCACAAACACCTTCTAAAATAAACGCATATTGTGATCGGCTCAACACTACCAACTTCCCGAGCACAATAGCGGAAAAAGAAATGCATTCTGTGATCGGCACAACACCACCAATCTCCCGAGCACAGAAGCAAAAAAGATATGCATTCTGTGATCGGCATAACACCACCAATCTTCCGAGCACAGAGGCAAAAAAAAAGACATGCATTCTGTGATCGGCACAACACCACCAATCTTCCGAGCACAGAAGCAAAAAAAAACAACGAAATCAAGGAAAAAATTATACCGAGATCCGTAAAAAAAAGAAAGATAGGTAAACCTCTACAAGTGAGAACAGAGTTTACAAAAGTAGTAGGTACCAATGCAGAAATTGTATACAAGAACGTGCAAAAACAAATTGCATACAAGACTGCATAAAAAAATATTAATACTTAGAAATAATAATAAGATCCTTTGATATGAAAAATGTAGTCGTGTGGATAGAAAAGGTTATTAAAAGGTCCTAAGTTGTGTTTTAATGTTAAGATCTCAAATTCAACAAATTTATAAGAAGTTACCTAACATACATCTTCATTTAAAGTGCTAATAACCTATCATCCATCCCATCGTACATCACACTAACAAAAGCGCGCTTCAAACAAAATTATCAAAATCAAGACTAACACTTGGAAACCAAATTAAAATTTTATTATATCCTTAACATGATAACGACCAGCGGTACCCTTATTAAGGTCTTTCAGAATATAAACATTATCAGAGATCTTTTCAACAATTTTAGATTTTATAAACTTAGGAGCAAGTTTTGCCGAAAAATAAGTAGGTGCAAGAGATTGAACAAAACTTCTTCTCCACACAACATTCCCCACATCAAAAGAAATGACTTTACGACCCTTATTATAATAGCGTGCATTACGCTGATAAGCTTTTAATAAATGAGTTTGAACTTTAACAAAAATATCACTAAGTGAATTAAGAGAATCAGCATAGTGAGTTCTATTGGAAACTTCCAGTTCACTCAAATTATCAATAGAGTCACTTAAACGATGTAAAGAAGCATCAAAAATAAGTTCTCTACCAAACATCAAAAAATTAGGCGTGAAATCTGTAGCTAGATTAACACTATTATTCAAAGCTAGTTGAACATTAGACAAATACTTGACTAAGTTCTATGACCTTCTTTAACAAAACAAGCTATGCAAGTTTCAACAGTTTTATTGTATCTCTCAACTGTATTGTTTTGAGGCGTGTATAAAGTATTATAAAATATTTTAGTGATATTAAAACCTTTCAGAAATTCTACGAAATGTTTAAAAGTAAATTGTGTACCAATAACTTCTCTGTGAAGAACCATCAGCTGTATAAGCAGCACTAGAAACAGAATTTATTTTATAACCTAACTGTGAAAATTGTTCATGACTATTTGAACCCAGAATACAACTATTTGAACCACTATCTAATAAACCAGAAAAAGTATGGTTACCTACGGAGAATTGTAAATACGGTCTAATATCATTATCTTTAACAAATAAAACAGGAGCTGATCTATAAATTTAAAAAAATGTTTTTAAGTAGTCTAACCAATTTGCAAAGTCTTTGTTACGAGTAGCATCATCAGGTTTGTGACATTCAGCAAAATTTTCTTTCATCGAGACACTCGCGGTTATATCTATAACAACAGGGGCTCGATGCGACCTAATCAGTTTTTTTGACTCACTAGAGCTTTTATTCTCTGTGTTACAAACATCACAATTCTTAGATGTGACTCCAACCTTTTGACATTTGAAACAAATCACGCCAGGTCTGGATGTACCTACAATGTTTAAAATGATGTCCCGGTTTTCATAAAAAATGTTCTTTAGGAATACTATTTTCCAATTAAGATTACTATTAGGATCATACTTATACAAAATTAATATAAGGTTTTGTTTTCTACTCTAAAGTTCTATTGCAAGAACAAGAAATTGTTCTACAGAATCAATAGGCTTACCAAATATAAAAGGTGTGTAAATAGGCAACATGTTATGTTCAATAATGTTAATCAAAACCGCATCAAACAATGGCAAAGAAAGACAACTAGCCATGTCCATTATTTCTTTAATGAAATCTGGAAGAAATTCAGAACTCTCCTGTTTCCTCGTACGAAGGTCATGTTCCAGAAAATAGTCAAAATCCGGCCTGTCAAAGCGTTTAAGTAAAGCAAGTTTAAGTTCGTGCCAGGATGGAATACGAAAGCGAACTGTGCGAAACCATTTCAGAGCAATACCACTAAGCAAGTCCGTAAATGAACCAACCAACAAAATTTCATCAAAATTTTTGTATAAAAATATTCTTCAACTTCAGTAATAAATTCTCTAACACAAGATTTCCCATCGAATTTAATTCTACTCTTTTTTAAATCGGGCAACTTAATTGCAGAAGGAAAATTCTTTTTAATATGTTCACTAACCAAAACATTAATTGAATTAAATGAAGGCAAAGCGTTCGTCGCAAAAGCTTAGGAAGAGTGTGCAATCCTGTCATTATGATCAAAAGAATGTGGTACATCTGTCAAATTAATCATGTCAGGAACAAAAGGTGCAACATTAGGAACTGTGCATGCACCATCAGTTTCTATGTTATCTTTAGCAAGAGGCAGAGAAGACTGAACTTCTTTATCCATTTTGAATAAACAATATGATAATAATCGATGAGCAAAGCAAAATGCAAGACTTCAAAAGTTATAAAATATTTGAGGTTAAGTTGAAATATTTTTAAAGTTACAAGTTGTTTTTTATGAAAATATCAAAGTGTTTAGCAATGAAAAGATGCAGCAATAATTTACAATATAAGTTCAAGTCACATAAAGTATGATTATTAAGTTAAACCAAAGTTCACTTAAAATTAAATATGAAATCAAATTACACCGCACTTAGTTTTACAATGTTGAGTTACTTATACAAAACAAAACTGTCTTACCATACAAATGTTGGTTTTGCAAGAGTAAATGGGTAATGCTGTAACCATAAAAGTTAAACATACACAATAGTACAATAATGTTACTAGGAAATATTGTTTACTTACAAGGAAACATCAAAAAAAATTCAAGTTGTAAATTACAACAATAAACAATAATGTTTTACAGAAACTATATAATGTGTTCTGTAAACAATAATACAAATTATAAGATGCAACAATAACTAACAAGATCAGGAAGCTACTTCAAGTCCCTGTTCGCAGAGCGACAAACTGTAAGAGACCCGGGGTGTGTGTGGGATCAAGTGTAAGATCCTATGTAAGAAATCATACAAGAGCAAAAAAAGAATGTGTGTGTGTGTGTTCTCCTATTAAAAATTAAAAAAAAGATGTATGTGTAACAATAAAAGAATTTCGGGCGCCTTGGGAACGCACACTACATTTAAAAAATACTTGCCAGATAGAACAGTCCGGAGAGTCGGACCTCTAATCTTCCGGGGGTGACTAAACTAGGATAATAGAAACAATTGAAATACCTTTGTTAATACCCTGTTTAATACGTCAGTAGCTTAGCATAATACTTTAAATATTAAATTACTAATTTGAGATTATCATTATTGTTGCATCTTTAATTATGAAGAAAGTAAATTAAGTTTGGGCCAGATGTCTGGCTAAAAAAATGTTAAATTAGACCTCAAGATTTCGGCGTCGAAGATGAGAGAATCCAGAATCCATGAAATGGAAAATTATAATCAGACGAAAGAAAAAAAAAGTAGAAGAAAAAGTAGAAGAAAAAGTAGAAGAAAAACGCCACAGCAGGGCTGTAACAAAATTTTAAAAGGTTAATACACAAGTCTATTAGAATTTCAACACGTGGGGAGCATGGCGTCCCAAGAAGGAACTTACCCTTTTTCCGTTAATAAATGACTTTTCCCGTGTGCACCGATAAATCCAAATTAGGTGAAAATCACACTAGAGCACGATGCTCTAGTGTGATTTTCACCAATATTGAAATCCTGAAACATCAATTCGACTTAAAACACGACCCAACCCAAAATGATGACCACATATTGGTCTGGTAGAAACAAATCTTACCGAAGAAATTAAGGATCCCTCCTTCAGAACACCTTGTCCTGGGTGTTAAGGCAGCGATTATGGCATCATTTGGCCTAAAAATATCCGTGATTATACCGGATTTGTAAAATTAAATTGGCGAGGTAAATGCCGCGATGACGAAATCAGGTCGTAAAGTGAAACGTCAAAAAATGACAGTTGCCGAACTCAACCATAGCCAATAAAAGACAGTATAAAAATCGTTCCGAAATCGACTAAAATATGAAAAGCATGTAACAGTTTAAAAAACACGTTACACTCATTAGCTGTATGTATATATATCTCACTTGCATAAAAATTTAACAACTTCCGAAAATCCGGTGAGAATCGTTACTAACCAACTTTAAATCGTCATAGATCCTAAACGGTAATTCTGATTGAAAAACGATATGAGAACCCTAAAAATGATTTTTAAATACCTATTCAACGATACCCCACTTGACATAGTTTGTTGACTTAATTTTTTTTCATTTTCACAATATGGCGTCATGTCTTTAGTGACACTCGCCGGACTAAGAGGAATCGATTGACGTGTGAATCATAAAAATCGGCCCAGGCGTTTGGTCTGTATAGTGCTTCAAAGGAACATACATTCACACATACATAGGCTGATAAACACATTACCACTCCTTTGCGTCGCGCAGTCGGGTAAAAAGGGCTGTTGACGATGAAAGAGGAAATACATGATATGACTAGTGATACTTTATAAATATATATATTTTGACATTATAATTTTGATTTCAGCATCTACATCAATAAATTCTGAAACCTATTTGTCAAAAAAAACATCTGATAGTGCAGACACCACTGTTGCCCGAGGTAATTTATTTTATTTAAATATAACACTACACTAGCTTTTGCCCACGACTTCGTACGCGGTAGTCGACCAACTTATAAAATGAAATTCGTTGCCATGGTATAAGTGAAGAGGAACTACGGAACCTTTTACTGCGTGTGGCCCAACACCAACTTGGCCAGTTTTTATTAGGGTTCCGTACCCAAAGGGTGAAAACGGGACCCTATTACTAAGACTTCGCTGTCTGTCTGTCTGTCTGTCCGTTTGTCACCAGGCTGTATCTCAAGAACCGTAATAGCTAGACAGTTGAAATTTTCACAGATGATGTATTTAGGTTGCCGCTATAACAACAAATAAAAAATAATAAAAATTAAATTAAAACTTAAGGGGGGCTGCCATACAAAAATACATGTTTTTTTTTTTGTTTTTTTCGGCTAATGGTACGGAACCCTACGTGCGCGAGTCTGGCTCGCACTTCGCCGGTTTTTTTAAATAGATGTGGCCCTAGCACCTAAACTAGAGTTACACCTGTATGTCAGTATCCATGATTCCAGTTGCCTTGAATCAGGTTATGCAATAGCATAACCTGATATCGACATAATAATAGAATAGAATACTCTTTATTATGTACACCATATACATTACAGAAAAAAATAATGAATAATGTCTATCTTAAAACTACTGTATGTTATGTATTTTGCTCTAATTGCATCAATTTCCTTTTAAGGGTCAAGTTCTGAAGCAATGATGTCAATAAATGAGGATCTACCTGAAACTATTCCCCTTGGACATGCTTCTGTCAAGAAAGGTCAGTACTTATTTTCTACTTAATTGACCGACTTGGAAAAAAGGAGAAGGTTCTCAATTCTTTAGAATCTTTTTTTTAATGTATGTTCCCCGTTTCTCGAAGATGCCTGGACCATTTTGTAAATTCTTTTTTCGTTTGAAAGGGTAGACTTCCTACGTGGTCCCATAGTCATCAAGTCAGGATCTGATGATGGGATCCTGGAGAAATCGAGGAAACTCTTAAAATTTTATAGGCACACTTGAAGCAATTTGGGTATTTCCTTAAATTCTTAAGGTACCTCAGTACCATACCGTAGTTTTTGGGGGATACTAGAGCACTAAAAAACTTTTTACAAAAAAACATAACTTTAATTTTAGAAGTTGGTGTCAAAAAACGAAGTACCACACCAGAAACACCGACTTCCAAAATAAAAGTTATTTTGTACTTTGTAGTGTTTTTTTGGAAGTCTTATTCAATAAGAAGTATTTTTCAATAACATAATTATTTATAATCATGAGATAGCTTTATGACTACTGTGTACATATTTTGCTCTAAATGCATCAATTTCCTCTTAAGGGTCAAGTTCTGAAGCAATGGTGCCAATAAGTGAGGATCTACCTGCAACCATTCCCCTTGGACATGCTTCTGTCAAGAAAGGTCAGTACTTATTTTCTACTTGATCAATAACAGAATCTATAATCATGATTATAAATTCTGTATCTCATGAGATAGCTTTATGATGATTAATTTGCAATAATAATGTCTAATGTGATTCTGATTAGATTATTAACTTGTCATTTAAGTCTACATGTAAATCAATTTCAGGGTTGATTGATTTTTTTTTTATAACAGTATTCTTTGTCATACATTCATCAAATACTAAAAAAAAATATTAACCCTGGTAATTACTGATCAGATTGTATTTTGTCTACATATTTAGAAGCATTTAGAATGATTAAGGAATTGTTTCTCTGATTTCAGGCACTAAATCCACCAATATTGTCGGAAACAAATATTGTAAGCAGTATACACAATTAAAGGTTAAACTTTTAAAATTGAGGGCAAAGTGTACTAACTTAAACCAAAAAGTGCGAAAAGCTGCTCAGATATCCCAAAATAAAGCTTTTTTAAAAGCTGTTGAAAAACTGCCCGAGCCTGCTGCCGTTTTCACTAAAATGCAGTTACAAAAGGGATCTATAAGACCAAGAGGAAGAAGATTCACAAATAAAGAAAAAATTTTGTGCCTAACAATATACAAACAGAGTCAAAAAGCATACAAATTGTTGCAGAGACTTTGCATTACCTTCAAAAAGAACAATCCAGAAAATATTAAGTAAAGTGACTCTTAAGCCTGGAATCAATGAGGTTATCATAGAACACCTGAAAAAGGCAGTGCGGAAATTATCCGAGGAAAAAAAATTATGCACACTCATATTCGACGAAGTTGCATTAAGCCCTGGCTTATATTATCATAAAACTTGGGATCAAATTATTGGTTTTGAGGATTTTGGTACCAATAACAACAATAAGATTGCTGATCATGCACTTGTTTTCATGGTCAAGGGTCTAAAAGGTAAATATAAGCAGCCCATCTCTTTCACATTCTGCCAGAGTGCAACAAAGACAGCGGAATTAAAAAAACTGATTCAAGAGGTACTGAATGCTGTACAAAGCACTGGGTTAAAAGTTATTGCCACGGTTTGTGACCAGTCCTCGACAAATATGAGTGTCATAAAAAACCTTTTAGAGGACACTAAAAGAAAATATTTATCAGAAGGCAAAGAGTTTAAAAGTTTAGCTTTTGAATGGAATGCAACAAAAATATTTCCAATATTTGATCCCCCACATCTCCTCAAAGGCTTAAGAAATAATCTTCTTGAAAAGGACTTACGATTTATAAAAAACGGAGAAGTCAAATTTGCAAAATGGAAACATTTGCAAATGCTACTTGATGCTGATCCAGGAGAAGATGATGTAAGATTAGTGAATAAATTAACGGACAGTCATGTCATTAAAGAAAGATACCTAAAATGAAGGTAAAACATGCAGCCCAGGTGTTCAGTCAGAGGGTGTCTGCAACAATGAGATATTTAGCAAGTAAGTATCATTGGCATAAGCAATACCTAATCATATTGATAAGCCACTGGTGGTTTTGGTGGTTGTCTGCTTTCAAGATACCTATTAATGCCTATTAATAATTTCAAGATGCATTAATAGTTTTAGACAAGTAAAACTATCACAAAAACATGTCTTTGTATGAATTAAAATAAGAACATTATCACTGGATTTTATCCCAATGATAATTCTCCCCAATATCTATTATCAACATTCAAAACTAGTTGAAAAGTATAAACTTGTAGTGTATAATAATATAATTTGAGAGGAAAATAAAATTACTTTCTTACAAAGCGCCACTTTGTTATTATAATATCTAAATATTTTCAATATAGAAATTGAAACCATTCATAAAATATAATCTTCGCAAAACCTTGTTATTGTATATCAGTTAAAATACCATCAAAATAATATTATTATACACTAACTAGTAACTAGTAATATATTTCAATCTAATTAATTGTTTGTTTAATTTCAGATCACGACATTCTTCCAAAGGAATGTTTAGACACAGCAGATTTGTTGCTTATGGTTGACAAGTTATTCGACTCTTTTAATGGACACAGCTATCAAAATTCAGAAAAAATGTACAAATGTGCACTAAGACAGAACTCGCCGCATTTTAAATTGTGGGACGATTTACTTCCAGTTTTAAGATCAATGAGATTTAAAGTGGAGAAAAAGTTACAGGATGGAACGATTTCGACGAAATTTGAACAAATACCAAGTCTCAGGAACTGGATTTCAAATATTAATGTGTTTAAAGAAATGTTTAAATATTTAAAAGAAACACACAATGTAAGTAGTCTGTTGACAAGAAACATTAACCAGGATCCATTGGAAAATTTCTTTTGCAACATAAGGAGTAATGGTGTCAGAAATACGTCTCCAACTTGCTCGCAGTTCATTGGTGCATTTAAAACTTTACTTATAAATAATTTAACCTCACCACACTCGGTTGGGGCGAACTGCGAGCAAGATGATAATAAGGTATTAAAGCCATTAAAAATATTGGTAAATTTAAAAGAAAAGAACGCAAGAGAACAACCCTCAGACTCTGTTAATGTGGATTCTGTAATTAACTACTTCATGCAAACAGATACAGAAAATTTTAGGAACTCAACCAGTAAAGAGGCAAAAAGATATGTTGCTGGCTATATAGTTAAAAAAACTTTACAGCAAATATGTAAAAAATGCCATACTTGCCGAATGCATCTGGTTTCTGGTAAGCACATTGCCTCCGAGTAATAAAGATTATATATTAGAAAGAGATTATACCAGAAGATCACTTAATTATCCATCGGAGGCACTGTGCGAGTTTGTAGATGATGTTTGCATGATCATTCAAACACAATTAAACGAGGAACCACAGCAGAAACGTCTGAAGGGTACAATTAAACAATTAGTTAGTATATTTTGTAATCTATCCCAGTTCTCTTGTGTGACTCATAAACTGAATGTGCAAAATTTCCTAATGGATACTGTTTCAAATATTATTATAAATAGCTGGTGTACTAATGTCAACAGAATACTTAAAGGAAAAACAAATTTGTGTCATAATAATGCAACAAAAATTCAAGCGTTAAGTTATTATACTGCCCGCTGTAAAGGAAATAAATTCTTTAAAAACTAAATATTACTTATCATTTTTGTTTACCATATTATTCCGTTTCAATTATTGATAGATAGATTTTGAAGAATGATTTCCTTATGTTGAAGAATGATTGTTACTTATTTTGTGAAGTTAATTCCTGTGTATGTTTCGAAATCTAGATTTCCTTTGACAAGACTAGAATTTGATCTTGTCATCGAATTATGGTCATCGTGCTATTTTATACACATAAGAATTCATGTATTCTGTAGAAATAAATTACAATCATTCTTCAGTATAAGGGGATTAAAAATACTAGGAAGAAAAAACTCCTAACAGCGCCATCTAGAGAGTAGGCGAAAAGGACATTGAGGACAGCGCCATCTCTTGACTTGGGTACTCAGTTTTTACAAAATGAAAACCTGAGTGGCCTATCTATAGCTAATTATTAGTGTATCATCTATGGGAAACACGATAGTTTCTCTCACAGAACATATATACCCTAACGGGAAGAACGAAGACTTCATACAAAAAAAATGCCAACAGCTTGCGACACTAGCGCGCCAGTATTTGATCCGTGGAACTACTTTTCGCGCCAGATTTTAAAACTGATGATTATTTTTTTATTTTATTTTCTGGCGATGTATCATGAAAACAAAGCGAAAATCCGGTATTTAAATTGAAAATACCAGAATTTCGGTTTGTTTTCATGATACATACATTTTTATGGAAAAATATTTTAAATAAAACGAAGATGTAAGCGTTTTTCAAAATTTTTATTTTTCGATTCATGGCTTTTCTCGAAGCTTCGTCGATAAACTGTCTATTTTTTAAAATACAGTGTCGTTTTAGGCTTATACATATGGTTGAAATTATTATATGCATTTTATTTTTATCATAATGATCATTACAACCAAGCAACCATTCGAAATTTAATTTTCTCTTTAAAATTTCTATAAGTTCACTTTTTATTTTCGTTTTACACCCATGCTCATCTAAAAATTTATTAACAATTGTTGCAGCTATCTCCACTGTCTCAGTAAAAAAAATTATTAACATAATGTAGACTGTTGCGCATAGAATTGTATTCTTTAAAACTTGTGAATAAATGACTTACCTCAGTGTTCTGGTCTGCAAGCAGTGATGGGCAAAAAGTATTTAGATTAATAATTACAAATTACAGTTACATTGTAATTAGTAATTGAAATACTTTGTAACAGATTACTTAAGTAACTAATTGCAATGAGTACATACTGTAATTAAATACAAAGTAATTGAATTGCAAGTTAATCTAATTACATTTTAATAGATTACATAGTAACCTGATAAAATGTAATTACACATTTATATAAGTATTGGGACACCTCTTACAAAAATGCCCTATTTAATACAGTTTTGACAAATACGAAAATAAAACACATATTTTTACTAAAAAAAAAATGTAATCACCTGTCAATCATTGTTTAAAATCTTTTATTAGTTACAATTTTCACCATTGGCTGATAAAAAAAAATTAGTTTTCTGATTTATAATTTAAATTAACCTTTAATATGACTCTTTTTTCAAACATTTCGTCTGACAAACGGTTTGCTTTCGGACAATTGATCATTGTCGCGTACGAAAACATACGTTCCACAGGTGCAGAAGAAGGTAGAGGGGTATTAAATTTTAAAAATATTTCTTTAATTTCCTTATGATTATTTAATATTTGAAGTTCTCTGCTGTCTTCTGCCAAAAAATGAGTGACTATAAGTTCAGCTTTGGATCTTGGTTCACTGCTCTGGTTGTCTGAATCCGAACTTGAATCGATTTCAAAAATAGTCATCCTCCCTCGACTTCGTTGATGGTCTTTCTCGAGATAATTGATTTGGTATTATCTTTACGACTTCTTTTACGAGTAAATTTTTCATTATACTATATTCTGCCTGGCCAATTAATGATGTCCATTTCAATTTTTTATATTTAGGATGAGAAACGGCAGCTAAAGCAGCATTTTCAGCTTCAGGTCCCGAAATTTTCAGAAAATTTTTAAACCTTGTTTGCACACTTTTGAGGTAAGTTTCAGTCAGAGTGTTGCAGTACTCATAGTCTCTTGTTTCAGTTAAATTTGTCAACTTTTTCTTCAACGAGAGTATAGTTGGCAAAAATATTCCATAATAGGTTGCATTTTCACCTTGAAGAATGTCAAGCGCATCAGCGACAGGTTGAGTACATGACAGGTATTCTTTTATATAGGTAAATTCAGATTCACGAAGTGGATTTTTTATGTTTAAAGCTTTGTGAAGTGTTGCAGATTTATCTTTTATGGTTGCGATTTTTTTAAAGGCATCATAAAGGCTATTCCACCTTGTCTCTACTGGCCTATTTAGAGTATGGCCAAGAATATTTTGTAAAATTTCAGCCGATTTTGGCCTATTTGCAGCTTTCCATAATGTGTTACATTTTTTATTGTTTGGTCATGCATTTTCGATAGCTCCGTTTCCTGGTTTTCTAATATTTTGTTAGCGTCGGTGGCACAAAGACTCAAAGTATGTGAAGCGCATCTTAGGTGTAATGGCAAACGAGTCTCTAAATGGGTAATTGTTGAAGAAAGGTCATTAAGATACGTTAATTCGTCGTCTGTACTATCAGTATCGGAGTCTTCATCACAAGAATCAATAGTGTTTTGCTCGTTTGATACATTGATACGATGTACACCGAAACTTTTAAACGCTTTCACAAAATTGCTGCCGTTGTCTGTAACACAAGCCACAATTTTTGTGCTAGTTAAGCCATACCTCGAATTAATTTCTTGCAACAATTCGTATATTTTGTCATAACTATGAGTGCCTTTAAAACGTTGACATGCTAATGCCCTTGAGACACGCTTTAAACTATGTGAATCAATCCAGTGTGCTGTTACACCTAAAAAGCTTCTTCGACGTCCAGACCAAATATCAACTGTCGTACAAACGTGTTTCACTTGATTTAGTTCTTGTTTCACTAAAGTAGACTCTTCATCAAAGAATTCCGTAATCATTCTTCCAAGTGTCCGCCGGCTCATGATTCTTAGATTATTCGCACCTATATTTAATCGACGTAAAATTTGTCGGAAGTAAGGGTCTTCAGTGCACTTTAGAGAAATCATTGAGTTGACAAAATACTTAACAATATCTCGATCGAATTCAGCTTGAGAATATGAGGGTACATTTGACGACCTTCGTGGTGATAGTTCGTTTGACGAACTGGAAGTACGATAGTTTTTCGATCTTTTAGTTTTAATATATTCTTGGTATTCTTGTATGGTTTCTTGTCCATGTTTCCGTTTTAAATGAGTTTTGAAATTGGATGTACACAATCTCGAGCCTTTTATTTCTACTTTATTAGGCAGACATTTCTTGCAAATGGCGACTATTTTATCAGTTCCTGATGAATCATGAAGTATCTCAAAGAATTTACCGTCAAGTATAGTGGGTTGCACTGCAGAAATATTGCTTGGTGACGGTAATGTCGATTGACCTGCAGACACAGATTCGTCCACTGAACTGTCATCTTCTAAAAGTAGTCTTGCACTTTCATTCATTGTACGTAACACAAAAGTTTTTACACTAATCACCAAAATACATACGACTTATAATCTTAAGAAAATGTTACGTGCTTACAATACAAAAGATTAGAAGTAACTGAAGGGAGCGGGTGAAGCGGGGTGGCTAGGAGCGGCGACGCACGAGCACAATGCATAGAACCCCTCCGCTCCCCCGCACATTATACTTACTACTTCCTGATGACGTCGTACGGGCCGCACTTGCAATATCTATATCGCAACTGTGCAATGCAAGCATGCGATATTTCATATTCAAAGCAATTATAATTATAATATAATTAAATACTATGTAATTAGGTTACATTGTAATCAAATTATTTCGTAATTAAATACATTGTAATTAATTTCATAGCACATCCAAAGTAATTTAATTACAATGTAATTGAATAATATGTAATTAAATTTTATTTTAATCAAATTAATATGTAATTCAATTATTAATTAGATTACATAAGTAACTAGTTACGCCCATCACTGTCTGCAAGCAATGTGATTTTGCACTGATGGCAAATGGGTCCTAATTTTTTTATCATGAACCCACATACATATTATTATGCACAAGCTTGCAGTTCACCAGAACACTGAGGTATTACAGTATTAGATAATTCTACACCTTCTGTTACATCAAATGTTTCATCACCTACATTAGTTTCTTTACTTTCTTTGTTAGGGTTTTCTTGAGCTAAAAAAGATTTTAAATCATTTAATATAACATTATTATCTTCTTTGCAGTTCTTATTTTTACTGCTATGCAATAAATTGTTTATGATGGAGGTTTTGAGAGCTGCAACAAATTGTAGGGTGTTTGGGTTTGGGTTGCATCCACAATTGCTGCGGATGCAACCAAAACAGTTTTCTAATGGGTCTTGGTTGAGTCTGCGCGTTGATAAACTTTCTATGTTATAATGTTTTTCTAAATTTAAGAATAGACGCTCAACTGCATTTAATGTTCTTATAAAACCTTCCTGTGAAGGCGGCTTGCATCTGGCCCCAATAAATTCAAGTTTCTGGAACATGGTTCTCATTTCTTTAAAATAATTTAAGTGTGGACTTCTTCGCGTAAAATTTGTCTGGAATATTTTTCCCCTTTTCCGATCAGGCGTATCGCCATTTAGGGCGTCGAACAGCTGGTCCATTTTTTCTATCAGCATGGCTGTCGTCGTTGCTTCTTGTGGAAGTTCATCTGGAAAGAAAACACTTATTTGTTATTTCGTTGTGAAAGGTGATGGAAAATTAAATGAAACTGAAGGCAAAGTAAGGCAATTATAAACTCTAATAAGTTGCGATGTTTTCTGTAATTATCAATCAACTAGATTATTATTATTATTTATTTTTTTAAGTATTCCAAGGTAGTAACTAATCATACAAATTAAGCGCCACAAAACCGATGCAATGATTTAATATAATAATCAAATAGATATATAATTACAGAAAAAAAAAGTTATTTTAATATTACATGTTTATCACAACTTACTGTTTGCAACCTTTGCAAGTATTCCTGCAGCGACTGAGTGGCTGAATACTTGGCAAGCTAAGCTGACCTTCATCTTCTGTTTGAAGTTAGGTTCAATATGCTGCTTGGTTAAACCAGGTGCAAAAACAAAATTTGGATTTTTATTGTCTATTTCGTAGAATTCTTTTATGTGGCTCCACTTGGCTATACCTGTAATAATAAACACGATAATTTTGAAATTGGTTAAATTCTTACCATCATGAAAACCCTACCTACCTACCCCACCTTCCCTACCCTACCTTCTTGTAATAATGAGATCCTTCAAATATAAACCACTTCTTTATTAAAAAAATAAAAACTACTCCAAAACTATTTCCTCACAAAATCACACTCTCAAAACAGAATTTTCTTCACTAGCCCAATCCAACTATCAGCTTAGGCTTTTAAAGACCATAGACTTGAAAACCTGCCAGTAATTTCATAGACATAAAATTCTATTTAGGGCTGATTTTTCAATAGTCAGATATCTTCTACCTGAGGAATAAAAATAGCGGTTTGACAGCTTATCTATGGAAAATATGTGAAACCGTTATTTTAATTCCTCAGATAAAAGTTATCTGACTATTGAAAAATCAGCCCCTAAGCTAATATTACAACCGATAAATTTATTAGAAATAATGTCAGACATAATTTAAAAAAATACATTTATTTGAGTCTTTGTCAATCCGCGCGGCGGGTTTCATACTATGTAAAGATTATTTACAAAATTTAAATTACCTGGCATAGACTTTCCATCATTTTGCAATACTTGAGGGCATTTGATGTCGTACTTCAGGAAATTATTCCTGAAGCATTTGATTAGGTGAGGTGGGTCCATAATTGTGACAATTTCATGGCCTTTAAAGTCAAAATACGGTTGAGCTACTAAGGAACCGAGAGAGTTTAATGCTTTGATGTTCACACCAAAGTTATCTGATACAGTAGCAGCAACATTCAACCCAGCTTGGAAGCTTGCATCAAGCACCTGTAAATACAAAAAATATAATTATATAACATAAATATTTTAAGTATACATGTAATGGTTTAATTTTTTTCTTAAGTCAATTATATTACATTCTTACTTCTTTTATAAGAACAGATAATCTATCGGCTGTAACATAGTCACCAGAAAAGTAGAAAGCTAAAGGTTGCTTCCAATTCTTTCTGATTCCAATAGCCATAAAAAGCAATGCATGTGTGGCTGGCTCCATAATTCTGCCTTGATTCCCATGATCTTGATAACCATCAATAATGTCTTGTTTACCATTATACTGTAAATTTTTTCGAATAGACATTTCGTCGAATGCCAACATGCACAAATTTTCTTCTGGTTCCCGATTACCGGTAATTCCTTTAATTGTTTCGAAAATTTGCATATTTATACCGCATTTCATCGGTATTTTGTTTAGTAACGCTTTTAATGTACGCTTTTGTAGATGCTTAAAGCCATAACTTTGTCATCTATACTCCACCTCCGTCCAGTCAGTTTTCTGGGAGTATTTTGAAGTTGACTTTGCAACAATAATGCAAATGGCCCTGATATATTTTTATCTATGAGACTTTTCACATTTCTATCTGTAGTTAATTGTTTGAAGAGGGTATGTGGTTGTTTCTTAATTTTTTTCTTAGTCTCATAATTTCACTCAAATTTCTCCTACAGTTTTTGTAAAGTTTGAGTTTTTTAGGGGTCAATTCTACTGACTTGCTTAAATCCAGCTCCCTCAAAATTCCTTTGGTCGTTGACATCTGGAAATATGAAATGTATCAATAAGTAAATCACAGGTTTTATTGTTCATTTATTGTTTAATGTGAGTTTAAATTGGTATACTACAAACCTTCTGGCTATCAGTAGTTGGTTTACTTATAGTTGGCACCTGAACAGGTGAAGATGTAGTAGGGTTGGCTATGGTTGGCACCTGAACAGGTGAAGATGTATTAGGGTTGGCTATCGTTGGCATCTGAACAGGTGAAGATGTAGTTGGTTTGGCTGCGGTTGGCTCCTGAACAGGTAATGAAGTTTCCATTGTTACTAGCACCTAAAAATTACAATAAGATTTTTGTGAGCCAAGGTTATGATCAGTTTCTGCATTAAAAATTATCAGGATGTTTCAAATGTCATATTCTAAAAGTTGCTTATGAAATAGTAGTTTATGAAACTGGTACATAATGAGGGGTATAGTATCACACGAGTGTATAATACCTAGTTATGTGCAGTTTCATACACTACTTTATCTACTCTCATTGAACATGAACATATCATATAAAAGATAAAGATTGACCATTAGATTGACACAGTTTATTTATTGGTTATTGTAAGTGTTCATTTTTCAAAATTTCAATGAAGCATTCTTTTCAAAGCGCGCACAGCCACAGATAAAAAATTAAATAGATGAATCTATGACGTTACTAAGGAAGACGTAGAGTTAACTGCTTTTATTATCACTGGTACAAGTCCACTCTTGACCTTGATCATGCCTCATGGGAATTGATGAGGTCTATGATGAAATGGGCTTATAAATTCCAATCACATATTTTCACGCTTTAAGATTGATGGATTGTAGAGTAATATAGTAATAAATGTTAACTTACTTGAGGTTTATCAACCGAGATATTAGTTATATAATAGTTGGGATGGCGTAATTGTTCAATCTTATTCTAGCACTGAGTAAATGAGGAGTCATCAAAGTGCTTACTGCATAACATCTTGTGTTGCGAGTGCAAGTCTCTTAGTGATTTCTCAGTTGACCACTCTCCAGTAGGGAAACAGTATTCAGCCCATACGCGTGCCCTGAAATTATTGAAAAAAGATTTTTATCTAATACTACACTTTCATCACAGTTTAACTTTTAACTACTTCATTTATGCATTTTGAACTAGATTTAAACTAATTG
The DNA here is from genome assembly GCA_964057025.1 of Standfussiana lucernea. Classification (NCBI taxonomy): domain Eukaryota; kingdom Metazoa; phylum Arthropoda; class Insecta; order Lepidoptera; family Noctuidae; genus Standfussiana; species Standfussiana lucernea. The sequence continues at coordinate 5,463 of CAXKUT010000224.1, read as the reverse complement.
TGACTGCTTCAGTAATACAGTGACCACTTTTCAAAATATTTGAAAAATGTAGAATGTTACATAAATAAATATAATTGTCAACAAAACATTGGTGGTCCGGGACTCTGTAGTCTCGTACAAGATAAAGTTGATGTTTGTTTCATTGTAAATTTTAGGTAAAGTACTAGGTAGGTAAGGTCAGGGAGAAAGTAATCAAAATTGAGAATTTAAGTCACCACCATGGCAAACAATCGGACTGTATCCAGCAGCTTATACTTCAACAGAAAATTAATGAATCCTGTCAATTTACATCAGTCATCCTGTCTTCTGAAGCTATGGAGCAGCTAGACGACCAACACTTTGTTTTAAGCTTTCCTAAACCTACGAAAGTTCGCTTAACTTGTTCTGAAGATAATTATAGAATGCTGAAAGGGAGCTATTTATCTATCATACCTAAAGGTTGCGTACTTAGAACCGCAGCATTTACTGCAAGCAATCGTCATGATCAAACTAAGGGAAAGATATTGAAAATTATGGACGTACCAATTCTAAAAGAAAATTCGTATAATGTGCCAGTGAAAACTATAAAACTAGATACCATTGACCTTGGCAATCTGCATTCAAGTAACTCTGAAATCGCTCTACAAGAACCTGTAACGCTACAGTCGTCGAACACAGAAGCTATATACCACACTACCATACCGGTATACATTCTACTATCCGGTGCATGTGTACTTGCCATCATCGTTACACTTCGTCGTCGTAGATTGAACCAACTACAGAAAGTCACTAATGGAACCGATATTAAGGCTAAGGATAAGGAAGCCTGCAAAACTGAGATTGATCCAGCTTCGCCATCGACACTATTTTCAACTAGAGTCTTCAAATAGTTGCCGATCTTGTGGAGGGAGATGTTATGTCGTGCTTGCGGAACCCTAAAATGCTAAGAGCATGACTAATACCTACAATGACCTACCGCATTGCGCCCGCCGTCGCCGGCACCGTGCGATTCGCCTTCTCAGCATTCCAAGGGCGTGGGATCGAAGATAGTGCAGTGGCGGATGTTGATTCAGTGCATTGTAAAACCACTCTTGTTTCTGACATCGAGCAATTGTCACGCAACCTAGTTTTTACCAATCTAATTGTAATAATTTTTATTAATTAAATTCTTCTTTTAAGCAAATTATATCGGTTTCTTTGTATCCTCCTGCAGCCGAACGTAATTACTGTGAATATGTGGACTATGCGGTCATATTGTTATTTATTATTTCGATTTAGCTTAGTTTAACAATTGTCTGGCAGTTTGAGTACTTTATGCGGCCTACCCAAATGTCCTTTCTTTGGTATTGTTCGTCGTTTTCGTTGAGCTCCTTGGGTTATGAGTCTAGCTACACGATCACTGACGAATGCTTGCACTGACTGGACAGATCCACTCAAATTTTTGTGGTTCTTTCATCAAACACCATCTTAGGCACTAATATGCATGGTTCTCATGTGATTTGACCAATGTCTGGACTTTAAAAAAGACAGTGACCTCTGAGTTTGTTTCGGCTGTTTCTGCTCAGAGTAGTCGGATACGAAACACCGGCTCCATCTAGCTTTTAAATATAACATTATGTGACGTGTAAAAGTGTTAATTAAAACCAATTTACAGAAATAAATATGATTTATGATTTTTTTGATGAGATGATCTATAACTTATACATTTATTCCACTTTTTTTAATTGTAATCGTATTATATTAAGGTATGGGATACCAGAAACTCAGACGGAGTCCTTCAGGAGGGCCGTAGAAATTCTTTGCCCAACGTCTGCCCAAAACAAAAGTCTGTGGCTGCCGACGGACATCATAATGATCCCGCCGGACATGCTGCGTCAGCACAACGTGACGCTGTCGCGCGTGGAGCAGAGGCCGGGCGAGTTCGTCATGGTCTTCCCCAACGTATACACGTGCTGCATCAACACCGGCTACACGGTTGCCGAAAGCGTTTACTTCGCGCCGCCGTCCTGGCTCAAGCGGCTGTGGACCGTCTTCAAGGTAACTTTTTGTCTTTGTGAGCTTATGAGTTATTTGTGTTCATTGTAAAAATCTACTTTTACATTTATGTTGTTAAAAGGAGACCAGTGAAAGTTGCGAGCCGATAATGTTCGCTATGGAACATCTACTCTACAACATCGCAAGAGACCCAACAGCAGACGAAACTCAAACTCAAAGCATTTATTTCAATTAGACCATTACAGGCACTTTTGAATGTCAAAACACAAAAAAATAAACTAAGCTACAGTCCCAGTCACAGGGCATAATAACTTGTGAAAGTACTGTAGTTGCCCATTCGAAAGCGTAGATCTCTATGGAGAAGAATGGGCAAGAAACTCCATGGACACTCTTTTAAATCATTGTTGTTACAAAGTCTCGGTTACATCATTCATGTCGAGATTAAACATACATGTGAGAACGATGTAGAAAGACGTGCGAGTAAGAGCGTCCAGAATAAAAAAGATAAAATTAACAATTCAAAAATACAATAATCCATGGCAGCTGCGAGATGACCAGTCACAACTGACAGCGCCCGTTCACGAACATGACGCATGGATCAGCCATCATTCAACTCAACCATTTTGGAGGGAACTAAACGACCCGACACACGCGCCACCATCAGCGAGACATTTGAGTGAGCATGACATTTCTCAACCGCCAGGGCAAATTCGAGTCAGTAAAAGATGTAAATGGTAGCTTTATCGTACATAGAACTCACACATGTGCTATGCAATTATATAATACTAAGAGACTGAATCTATACAATGCAAAGATATGTTTACAATCTTCTGCAGCTTCCACAATAACTTCACAAAGTAATCAATTAGTTTGCCCCTATGGTTGTGGAGCAGGACCAGCATTGAGCCAAGCATTTTTATCATCAATGTAATCTCCCAACTTATAGTATGCTTGCCTACATAGTGTGCGTTTTATACAAGATTTAAATTTCGTCTCATTCAGTTGTAGAATGCCGGGAGGAATTTTATTGTAACATTTTAAACAGTACCCCATGAAAGATGAGTCTACTTTAGCTAGCCTGAAACCTGGCTGAACTAGATGGTCCCTGGTTCTAGTATTATAGTGGTGTCTGTCGCCTCTTTTACTAAATAAATGCAGATTTTTCCTAACGTACATGATGTTTTCATAGATGTATTGGCAAGGTACTGTCATGATGTTAATTTCCTTAAACAGTTCTCTTAGAGAATTGCGCCTACATAGATTATATATGGCTCTGATGGCTCTTTTCTGCAGAATAAATATAGACTCGATGTCTGCAGCCCGTCCCCATAGTAAAATACCGTAAGACATAATACTATGAAAATAACTAAAATAGACTAGCCTCGCGGTATCTGCATCAGTAAATTGACGGATTTTCCTAACAGCATATGCTGCTGAACTCAGCCGTCCTGCAAGAGATGTTAAATGAGGACCCCATTGTAGCCTTGAGTCGAGCGTGATCCCTAAGAAAACAGTTTCATCGACGAATTCTAGTTTCTCTTGATTCAATACTATGTCACAATCACTAGTTTTGACATTTGGTAGGGCAAATCTTATGCACTTAGTTTTTTTCCCATTTAATACTAAATTATTCGCGGTAAACCAATTATGGACTTGCAGTAGGGCGCTATTTACGTCGTCAAGAATTGTGGCACGTCTGTTTATCTTAAATATCAAAGAAGTATCGTCGGCAAACAACACCATTTGTGGTTGGTTTTTAAATAAATGGGGTAGATCATTAATATAGACTAGAAAGAGGAAAGGACCCAATATAGAGCCTTGTGGTACACCCATCCTTACTTTTAAACCCATTGAATTGACACCATTTATTTTTACTTGCTGATGTCTATCGTTTAAATACGATTTCACTAAACTGAGTGCAAGTTTCCCCAAACCGTAATGCTCAAGTTTAAAGAGTAGGGTTTCGTGGCTTACGCAATCGAATGCTTTCGAGAGGTCACAGAAGATTCCTATGGCATCTTGTGCCTCTTCCCACGCAGTGAATATGTGTTTTAATAATGTGACACCGGCGTCAGTCGTACAACGTCCTTTGGTGAAACCATACTGTTTCTCATGTAAGATCTTATTGGTATTAAAGTGGTTAAGCATCTGATTAAGCATTACCTTTTCAAACACCTTGCTGAAAACCGGCAATACGGATACGGGTCTATAATTATTCGTATCTTTACTGTCCCCGGATTTGAAAAGTGGTATTACCTTGCTGTATTTCATAAGGTCCGGGAAGACTCCTTGGTCTACACACAAATTAAATATTAAGGTTAAGTACGGTGCTATAGTGTCAATAATAGCTTGACAAACTTTAATAGACATTCCCCATAGATCTTCCGTTAATTTGATTTTGATTTCCTTAAAGGCTTTAATGACTGCTATGGGGTTTATATGCTTAAATTGAAACTCAACCGGACAGGCTGAAACGTTCGCTCTTAATAAATCAATAGAAAGCGAGGGTGAGGAATTTAAGGTTTCGGTAGTTTTAAGTGGGATACCGGTAAAGAAATCTACAAATTCTTGAGCAACTTCGTTTTTTGAGCTTAGAAGACCACGTGAGGTCTCTAGTGTGATATCATTATTATATTTTTTATTTCTATTAGTTTCACTATTGATAATTTTCCAAACCGTCTTTATTTTATTATCGGCGGATTTAATCTTGTTGCTAATGAATAAGGCTTTAGCTACCTTGCAAGTGTTTTTAAAAATTTTTGAGTATGTAGCTACATATTTATTAAAAGTTTCTGAGTTGATGTAAGGCTTAAGGCCGTACAGCTCAAACAATCGCTCCCTATTTTTATTGTATTATTAAACTCTGTGTAAACTACCGAAAAGAATTCCTCATAAAAGGAGGTGTTTTTTTTTCGGCCCAGACATGTACCGAGGTACAAATTACTATTAAAACTCCTTCCAATAATTTGTATTTTTAGCAGTATTTAAAATCCTTCAATACTAGATAGAAAAAGAAATAAAAGTATATGAAAAAACACTACCTCGTAACGTAACTGCGTTCAAAGAAACGTTTATGACAGCATTGACGGCTGTCAATCTGTTTCATCTGTCAAAATCACGTCAAAATATTTATTACATCGGTGTTCAATAAAAACCTTAAAAACATGATAAAAACGGGTTATATGAATAAAAATATCCACCCATAGACTGAGAAAAGCTGAGAAAGCTATACCCACCCTTTTGAAGTCTGACAAGAGGATCTAAATTATGTACACTATGGTCATTCTACGCCAACAACATCGTATGTTATATACAGGATTATATCTTCAACTCTTCATGAATGGCATTTGTGGAATAAGAGAATACAAGATTATATATTATGTCTTTAAGATTTGATTATTGTCATATAATAAAAGATAATCGTGAAGTTAGGTAGTCGGAATAACAGTATTGGTTCTTCTATTTTCATTATGAATTCTGGTAGGTAGT
>CAXKUT010000222.1:0-22803 GCA_964057025.1 Standfussiana lucernea | reverse complement strand
GTCACTTGGTATCGGCCGCATCCGTCGCATTTTACCTCACTGCGGCAATTTCCTGATCGCTAAGGCTTCTCAACCACTAGCTTGTATGTCTTTACCAGTGGCGTTAGTACTAGCTATGTTTATTTTAAACTACATCTCAAGAACAACATGGTCAAAGAAAATTAACTATTAAGTACTATAAGTAACATAGTGAAGAAAGTCATCATGACTTAATAATAACAGCCGCACGTCTTGACCTTCGAGATTAAGCAGTGCTTGCCGGGGTCGTTCCGTGGATCGGTGGCATTACACACCGAGTTCCCTCCGTGCCTCGGAAAGCACGTTAAGCCGTTGGCTGTCATTTGTAGATCTTTGACAGCCGCTAGTCGTTCCTACTTAACGAGTAGCCAGAATTTAAGGAGTACTGGGTAATGACATAAATGTATAATAAATATTATTTGTTTTCTGTGGTAATGCTCGTCTAGTGGCAACCACTAATCTTTAAACATGTCTATCTGCGAATAATGTAGAGTGTGGAGTGACGTTGTTTATATTTAAATAAAAAGGCGTCTGTTCTGTACGACGTTTATTAAGCGACTGCTCACTAAAAACATATACACTTAATGTTACACACTACATCACCCTCCTTAAAAGAGAAAAAAAAATACCTTATACATTTTTTTTTTGTTATTTCCTATTTTAACATTTTTTTATTTTATTTTTAAACTTTATATGGTTTTGTACGGTTTTTATGTACCGTTTCTACATTACTGTTTTTAATTATTTTAACATTTGGTCCAACTTCTTCAACCACAACATACGGTCCATTATACAACCTGTCCATTTTATTAGTGTTTTCATTCCTTAGTAAAATTAAATCGTCTTTCTTATAACTAATAGGATTACTATTTCTATCATAAACGACCTTTCTTTTCATCTTACTATCTATTAACCTTTTTCTTGCATCCTTATGTGCTAACTGTAGTCTATGTTTTAATTCTAAAGCATAATTTTCTGCATTATACAATGGCTCTAAATCATCTTTTAACCTACTTGGAATATTACATGGCTTACCGAATACGAGTTCATACGGTGTATAGTTAGTAGAAGTGTGTATTGCAGTATTATAAGAAAAACACCAAAAGGGAAGCCAATGGCTCCAAGTGTATGAATTTTCTTCACATTGGATACGTAAAAAGTTACGCAAGTTTTTATGTGTGTTTTCTAAAGCTCCTATGCTTTGGTGGTGGTAAGCAGTGGAGTTTATTTTTTCTATTTCTAATAACTTGCACACTTCCGTCATGGTGGAAGACATGAACTCAGTACCACGATCAGTTGCGATTACTCTCGGTACGCCATACCTTAAAATAAAATTACTTACTAAAGACCTCGCTACGACAGCAGATTCCTTTGTTGGTAGCGGGTAAGCTTCCACATATTTTGAATGCTCACACTGAAGGGTTAGTATGTATTGGTTACCTTGATCATCTCTGTCTAGGGGTCCCACAAGATCTAGGAAGATCTTTTCAAATGCTGAATTCGCCGTAGTTGTTATCACCATAGGCTCCTTGTAACTGGGTGAGTGTTTCATCACCTGACACTTACTACATTTACTTACGTAATTTCTGACTTCACTTTCTAGTCCTGGCCAGTAGTACTTACTTTTAATATTGTTCACCATTCGTCGAACGCCGGCGTGTCCGCTCGAAGGCAATAAATGATAATCATTTAGTATGACTGTCTTTTCGTCTCTATCGAAAATTCTCCTAACATTTCTTAAAACATGAATACGAGGTGGTCCGGACCACTCATTTCTACTATCTATTTCTTCACATAATTCTTTTATGAATTTGTCATTATTCCTTTCTTTGATTATACAAACTTCTTGTACATTAATTTTCTTACAAAACTCACTTAATACTCACAAATACGTCTCGCGTGAATTGCGACATATAATTAAGATTAATGTAAATATGTAATTAATTGCTTTTCTACGAAAGCTAAACACTTTTCTTCTCTACTTATTTGTTTTTTCTCTCGAAGTCTATCTAACTCTTTTCCATCTATTTTCATTTCCACTGAGTCAACTGGTTTTTTTAATAGCTCCACGATTTTTGGTTGATCAGACCTCAAATCAATGGGTTTACTAGAAAAATCCAGCGAACTTCCTTCCGTTTTTAATTCTTTTAATCTGTTTTCCTCTTTGATTTTCTTACTCTGAGCTCGTGTTGTCACTAATATATTTCCATTCATTCTTTTCAAGTCGTCCGATGTTAAAGTTATTCTACTTAGTGCGTCTGCTATTACGTTATCTTTTCCTTTTATATAAACAATGTTATAGTCATATTCTTCTAGCTGTAACCTGAACTTTATTAATCTACTTGAAGGGTCTTTTATACTAAATAAATATATCAATGGCTTGTGGTCTGTCATGATTGTGAATTTTCTTCCAAATAAATATGGTCTAAAATACTTTACGCTCCATACTAGGGATAAGAGTTCTTTTTGGATTGTTGGGTAGTTTAATTCTGCTTTATTTAATGGTCTGCTCGCATATGCGATTGGCCGTAAGTCTTTATTGCATAAAACTGATCCTATTGATATACCTGATGCATCTGTTTGAAGTTTAATTTCATTTTCTGTCGAAAAATCTGGGTACTGTAAAATAGGTGGAGTCGTGAGTGCTCCTTTCAGGATTTCAAAAGAAGTTTCACAATTTTCTGTCCAATCAAATGTAATGTTTTTCCTACAAAGTTTATTTAATGGAATAGTAATATCTGCAAAATGTGGGATAAACTTACGATAATAATTACACATTGCAACGAATCGTCGTACATCGTCTGCATTTTGTGGTGTTGTATAATTTTGAATAGCCTTTAACTTCTCTGGATCCGGCAAAACACATTTAGCAGTTACTATGTGACCTAGATACAATAGTTCCTTTTTACAGAAATTACATTTTTTTGGATTTATTTTTAGATTGACCTTTCTTAATCTTTCGAGTACTTTTATCAAATTTTGATTATGAATTTCTAGATTTCTACCTATAATAATTAAATCATCCATATATGTTATGCATTTTTCAAAATTTAGTCCTGACATTGCTATTGACATGATACGTGAGAATGCACCTGGGCTGATTTTTAATCCCATCGGTAAACGTGTCATCTGATACTGCCCAGAGCTTGTAGTGAAGGCTGTTACGTTCCTGCTACTTAATTCAAGGTCTACTTGATAATAACTTTGTGATAAGTCTAAATGACTGAAATAAGTGCAACCGGAAAGAGAGTCTAGTATTTCTGTAATGTTTGGAAGTGGGAACTTGTCATCTTGTATTTTCTCATTTATTTTTCTATAGTCGACTACTAATCTCCACTTCTTATTTTTACTGTCGCTTTTCTTTGGAACGAGTAGTATCGGACTATTCCATTCACTATTGACCGGTTCTATTATTTCATCATCTAACATCTGCCTTATTTGTTTATCAATTTCCGATTTCGTAGACTGTGGTAGTCTGTATGGCTTCGTATAAATGGGCGTAGCACCTGGCTTCAAGTTAATTGATTGGTTCATTATACTAGTAGTACTCAACTTATCACCTTCTAATTGAAAAACGTCTGCATACTTTGCACAAATCTGTTCAATAGTTTTTTGTTCATCAGTTTGTAAATAATTCAGATTTAAAGTAGATAAAAGTCTTTTTACGCGCTGTGCGTCCATTTCTGTGCTGCTATATTGACAAATAATGTAATCTGACAAGTTTTGTAACTCCGGTTTAAAATATGGTAAACTAATATCTTCTTCACATGTGTTTAAAATTTTAACTTCTAGAGCCCCGTCGTAGAGCTTCGTCTTAAACGATTTTAAGACTTATTTTTACTACAAATAGAGTTTTAATTCGGTCGGGGTTTGGTGGCACATTTTTGTGCCAGCGGCGCTCTAGCGGTAGGAATCTTCCCATTTCTCGGTTGTACTATACTTCCTGCCAAAAATATGTTTTCCGATAATTGCGTTGGAATAACTACGTAATCGTTTTGTGAATTTGACTGAATTGTTACAAAGTGAATTGATTCACTTCTGCGTGGCAAATACAGATTTTTATTGGAACCACTATTCTGAGACATTTGTATTAAAAACTCTTTATCATTACTTTGTAATTTTAAAACATTGTTTAATAAGTCGATGTTTGCATTATACATTCTAAGAAAATCCATACCGATAATTCCATCCGCCTTAAGTGGCATGTTATTTAATACATGGAACTTAAATGTAAACATCGCTGATTCTCTGTAATTTGAATATGACTGTGTATGTGGGCTTGAGTACAATAAAATTGCAATGTCAAGTCAGCGATTTCAGTGGAATAAATTTTACCACCTAAGCCTTTGATTATTGTGTCGTTACTTTGTAATGTGATATAATGTGGGATTTTATTTTTAGCTATGACTGATAATGTTGCCCCTGTATCTACCAAGAATGAACATAACTTATTTCCTATTTTAAATTTAACGCAGTCTAGTCCCTGACATGTTAATATTTTATGCTCGAAAAAACGTATTTGGGTTACCCAACTCACGGCTTTCTGTCGTACTCTCTTGCTGTTGCTGATTTACTCGTTGGTCAGCAACATATGCAGCTTGTTGTTGGTTGTCTCGACCATGAAATTGTCGATTTTGGCCTCTAAAGCGTCCACGTCCGTAACCTGCCTGTGACTGACATCGTGGGGTATAATTTCCTCGAGAACGAGGAACGTAGTAGTTATTACTGCGTCCTCTGTAGTTTGGAGTATTGGTGCGTCCACGATAGGAAGAATTATTATAATAATAATGATTACCTTGACTGTAGTTGCTTCGATCGTAGCACCCACGGCCGCGATTAATTTGCCAGCTTCCTCTGCTCCTTGGCTTACCTCTTAAATGCATTACCGCTTGCTGGGCCGACTGGTCTGGCTCCTCATCTTGGGCTGCACGAATGGCGTCCTTTAGTTGTTGGTAATCGCGAGCCGCAATGATTGTGCTGAGTCTTCTATTGCGAAGGCCATCTGAAAACCGTTTTATTGCATATTTTTCATTTATTGGTTGTAAAACGTCACTCGTAGCTTCGTTATCGTTTGATTGAGAAATAGTCAAACTAATGAAAAGCTCTTCTAACTTATTACCGAACTCTGCTATACTCATGTCATTCTGTGATAGTTTATTCATTTGCATAAGTAAGGAGTTTGCTGCCTTTTTTGTTAAAAGGAATGATTTAATATCTGTTACTAAAAGATTCACACTGGCATAATCTGACTTTAACTTTAATTTTGCCAATTTAGTTAGTCGAGTTTTAAGCACAAAAGTAATTAGTAGTTTCTTATCTGCTGCTGCAGTTAAACAAGAATCATACATTTCCATACCTTGTATCATTTTTTCCGTGGTCTCCTCGTTACCATCCATCACAGGGATAAGTGAATTCGCCGTTTTTAAATCGAAACTTGCCATTTTGTCAGATGATTTAGACTTACTGTAACTTAATATTTTTATATAAATTTCTTCTATAAATTTACACAAATTATCAACCAATAGCCCTGAATATTCAGTAGTTAAGTTAATACATATTTTATAAGAGTTATATATTTCTTTGGCTCTTTTAATTTTTCTTAGACCTACTTCTCGTAACCTTTTCTGTGGACCTAATTTCCTAAGACTTACTCTGATATAATCTAACTCTTCATATATGTTGTTAAGCTGTGTTTCCATAAATCACAATTTAGTACTATAATGATCTAAAAATTATTACTTAGAGTTCTTAAAATGTTCATTTCTTTGTTGACACGATGCAGTTATTTTTGGGTTTATCTTAGTTTATTTTCTTATTTCATGTTACAATTTTGACACTAAATGCACTTCACTTTTTTTCACTTTAGGCGTAGGTACTCACTCGCATTGGTACTCTTTCACTTCGTAAGAAACATCCTAAGCTTCCTCCTCAGCAGAGCGGCTTCGTCCTCGGCTCGACATCCGTTCTTGCATTCGTCTAATAAAATCCGCCTGCATGCCGTTTTGTATTCCTGTACGCACCCACTCACTGTGGCACCTCTTGTATTGGGCGTACATTACGTATAAGACAGCTCCAGCACAAACAGCAACCATCAGCCCCAGTAGTATATTGCTCGTACGAAAATGTGAAGAGACATCAGCCCCGCTATTATTTTCACTGCCGTGTTGTGTAATGATGGTTTCCTTGTTTTCACATACACATTTACTGCACTCTTTTCCCATTATTCTTCTTTTAAAAGTATCTGATCAAGCCGCGTATTCAACTGATGTTCTTTTTATTTCACAATCGCTCTCTTAATCCACGGTGGCCGATGTCACCGCGTTCACACGGTTAAACGCTGACACCGACACATTCTTTCGTCGCGACGCAATCCAACACCGTGCCTCTGGCAGGGTCGCCATGTAGAGTGTGGAGTGACGTTGTTTATATTTAAATAAAAAGGCGTCTGTTCTGTACGACGTTTATTAAGCGACTGCTCACTAAAAACATATACACTTAATGTTACACACTACAATAATGTAGTGGATTGCAACATTACTACTATGTTTTGTTAATCTTATATGTTTTAATATGTTGTAGCTGTTTATTATCCCTTAAATAAATAAAATAACCCAGTAAATGGTTTGGGGGTGTGGTCCTCTGTGGACGGACCACATTTTAGTACTCAGATGCTATAGTTCGAAATAATACCTACCTAAAGTCTACTTTCATCGGAATATAATTATATATATTTTTAGTACCCCAAGAGATATCTTTTTATTTAACAATTTATGTGGTCCGGCCGCCAAGCAGTGCTCTCTGGCCGCGCCACCTCAAATTAAATAGAGTACAATGAACTATTAATAAATCAATATCCCGAAAAAAACTACCTAAAGAGTACCTTGCATACGACAAGTATGGTCCAATAAACCCCTTTAGTTAAGGAGTTATTAGTCGTAGGGTGTGGTCCGGCTGGAAGGTATACTTTGCCGCAAGTCAATTTTGCAATATTTAATATTAACTATCCTTAAATCAATTTATATAATAGTACCTTTTCTCTACTCTTCGTTGATAATTTTTTCTCTCAAGAAACTATTCATTTTGATTAATTAATCTTTAAAATATGTGGCGCAGCTAGGGAGGATTACTTTCAGCAAATATAACGAAATATGCTTTGTTTCTTTATGCCAACGAAAACTGCATAATAAGTACTTGATAAAAAGACTTGGACTTCATCTATAAACTTTTATTTTTATAACCAACAATGATTTTGAAAAAGGTGTTTTTTTTTTGTTTTTGTTTATCTACCTAAGAATAGGTAGTTGATTTGACGAAGTAAGTGAACATTTTGGTTTAAAAATAAACAATAAGTATACGAATAACAAATATATTTTCATAATTAAATATTAACAATTGTTAATACAAGGTATTGTAAATGATGGAAAAGTTTTTTTATATAAAAACCTAACGCTGGAAATGAATAACCTATCTATCCATGGATTTGCCTACTAAAGATAGAATTTTGACATAAGCTTCATACAAAATATGTCAAAACTCTATCTCTAGTAGGCAAATCCATCGATAGATAGTTTATTAATTTCGGGCGTAAGTCAATAGATTGAATTTAAACAAGAAATAACAATGAAAAAAAGAGTCTACCAAAACAGCGTATTAAAAATATAGTCAATCAGTATTACAAATAAAGGAGTTTTGAAGTTATTTTCCAACTTTAAAATGCAAGGCCTAAATTAAAAATAAACATTTGATAAAAATAAGTTGTAATATACAATTTACTGGTTAGAACTGGTAGAACATTCATTTGCTGGTTTTTAGTCCTTGTAACTTTGGTACTTAAATCATTATGTTTCCCAAGTATCATCCAGACGCTTGCAGTGAGCGACGTAATGGCGAATATTTGGTAAATACTCAATCACTGACAACAGTGTAAATAATTTTCCTTGTAATGTCATAGTGTCTGGAATGTCATTCAAATCAACGCCTAAATCAATTTCAAATATTAATAAATCATTCAATGTGTAGTTAATAATTTGTTTACCGGTACATTTTACACTGTCGTCATTACTTTTAACACATAGCACACCTGAATCAATCTCTAACATTGTTTGAGCCGATTCTTCAAGGGCTGAAATGCCTTTATCAGACAAAATTTGTTCATTCAGTGGCATGTACGAACATACTCGTTGAGATGTGGAGTTGTTCTGACTGCATTGTGTATTTGTGCATCATTTTTCCGGTATAACTATAGGAATATCTTTTAACAAAATTTTGTCTAAAACAAAATTAATATTCGACATACAATTTATTTATGATCGAAGTTTATAGATGCAGTCCAGGTCTTTTTATCAAGTACTTATTATGCAGTTTTCGTTGGCATAAAGAAACAAAGCATACTTATTTCGTTATATTTGCTGAAAGTAATCCTCCCTAGCCGCGCCACATACTTTAAAGATTAATTAATCAAAATGAATAGTTTCTTGAGAGAAAAAAGTATCACCGAAGGTACTATTATATAAATTGATTTAAGGATAGTTAATATTAAATATTGCAAAATTGACTTGCGGCAAAGTATACCTTCCAGCCGGACCACACCCTACGACTAATAACTCCTTAACTAAAGGGGTTTATTGGACCATACTTGTCGTATGCAAGGTACTCTTTAGGTAGTTTTTTTCGGGATATTGATTTATTAATAGTTCATTGTACTCTATTTAATTTGAGGTGGCGCGGCCAGAGAGCACTGCTTGGCGGCCGGACCACATAAATTGTTAAATAAAAAGATATCTCTTGGGGTACTAAAAATATATATAATTATATTCCGATGAAAGTAGACTTTAGGTAGGTATTATTTCGAACTATAGCATCTGAGTACTAAACTGTGGTCCGGCCACAGAGGACCACATGGTTTGGGGAGGTCAGATAGGCAGTCGCTCCTTGTAAAATACTGGTATTCAGTTGCATCCGGTGAGACTGGAAGCCAAACCCAACTAATGTAGATGGAAAACACTAGGCAGATGATGAGCGAAGAAAATCACCGAAAGAAAGTGAAAATAACTGAAGTAGACGAAGCCCTGAGTAAGCGTGGTGATCAAAGCTCTTGCTTTATAGCGAAGGCATGAGCTTTGCCCTGTAGTGTGACGTGTGATAATATAATATGTGTGACATACCTACAGCAGACAGGAAGCTCTGTGAATCTCAGTGGCTGCGTAGGTTGATGTGCGTTTCGATGCATCTTGTTCCAGAATGTCCTAGAACATGTGAATTCATAGGATTTTTTTATGGATCCGACTACCGGACGTCCTGTCATTAATAGATGGCAGGTAAAATCCTGCTACGTTCGTACCAATGTACAATTTGTCTGCCTGTATGTTGAATTACTGTTTCGTTAGTTAGTTAAAGTTAGTTCAATGTCCGTGACGTTGAATCACAGCAGTCGCTAAAGTGAACACCAGTGTTGCGGTTATTTAAAGTAATTCCAAGAATTGCATAGCTTACATTGTCGATGGCGTGTAGTGCCACAATATAAATATGGACAGTATGGAAACTACCTATAAGCGCTCGAAAAGACACACTCACACAAACATGCGCAACGACGAGACTTAAGACCGGCGCGGTGCTCTCAGTATTGAGTGCCGCGTCAAGACGAGTGGTCACGTTTATGTTTATCTCCGCGATCTTTTTAAAAATGCTACGAACGTATTGCGTAGTATACGGCTGTTTGAACCCCGCTTCATCAAAACTGGAGCTATCGTATTTTTAACTTCCTGCTGATTTTGAAAAGTAAGGATGATTTATTGTTATAATCGTTGTCGAATTATAAGTCCTTGTGATCGATCATAATGAATTCGTGAACTTATTTTTGAATCCAGAATGCGGCGGTTTTGACGGTATTTAAAGCTGATAAATATAATAAAATAGGACAGTATTTATTTACAAAAGTTGTTGTTTACCTTCCTCCTGAGTTGTAAAAGTGGCCACCAGCTTGAACTTTTTGTTTATTAAGAGCCTGCTTACATTTCATTGTTACGCTAAGTTAGGTACTTTTCGCAAGGAGCGGGCGGCGAACTTCGCAACCGATACTTTCTTTCATATCTGTTCACTCGTTCGCACCATGATAGTGAGAGTATGGCGACTAAACAATCTTGATCTTTCGTGATACAAGTTTTCAGAGTTCGGTGGATGGAAAAACTGTGACATTTTAATGTTATAAATTATTATAATTTGTTTTAATAGGTACATTTTTCATTCAGTATTTAAGAATCTTAAAGTGTTGAAATAAGTTATAATAAATAAATATATACATATACAATATTAGTTTTAGTATATTCTAAACCCGAATCACGTGTATATTTTATGTAAAGAGTCTATATATAAAGTTTCAAAACTTTAACATGAAAAATGACAAAGTTATAAGCTTGTTATGTTACCTGGTTGTCCGTACAAAAACATGCTCACCACGCGCCGCCCGCGCCTCCAGCGTCGTGGTGCGCTCATTGATAATAATTTGTAATCAAGTGGTGATAACATTTTCCATCACACTTCCAGGCTTTTGACTGTCCTAATGGTCAAGTGTAGGTAGATATTATTATGTACTTTATTCGTAAATGTAGCTGTAAGTGATAAAATCATTGAATTTCTTTCAATAAAATGTAGTCAATGTGATTTGTTGCACCTTATGCCGGTTGGCATAAATACTTAAAGTTCAAAGTGAATGAAAAGTGTTAAACATGTAATGAGATGTTTAACACTTTGTTCACTTTGTTTGTTTCACTTTGTTCGTTTGTGGTTAATTAAGTAATGACTTAATTAACCACAGCAGGCTGTAGATTCACCGGGACCCTAGTCCCTACATCTTTGTGTGGCGGTATGCATTGTGTTCCACGATACTCTGATGCCGAATTTCTCCTCGTACCGTCGCACTGCCGTTACCACCACACGTTATCACCACAAACCGCTAGTGTACGTACTATTATACGAAAGTCCGTGAAGAGTTTTTAAAAAAAGAATTATTTAGTAAACTAGAAAGAAATACTTTAATTGAGTATTAAAAGAAGTGACAATTATAAAAAACTAGTATTACAATAATGTTTGGGATCACCGACCCGTACCTACCGAGTATCTCACCGAACTGGCTCCCGAGCCGACAGACATCCGTGCCTTCTCTATCTTAGTCGTAATAAGCTGACTAGACAGGATCGTATGAGGATCATCATCATCAGCTATTCCACTGTCATATCCAGGATATAACATTACCATTTCATCTGTGTACTGAACGTCTGTGTATTAGAAAGACATGGACTTCACTCTTTACATACGATCAACCGAATCAACTGTTAGGCCCACGGTGGGCGCGCGCTCGCGATGTCTTGATGTAACGGGACGGGAGGAACAAAACCGACTTCAATGAAACAAACAAATAGTCACCGTCTTCCGACAGTAAAGTTATTATTCCACTTTTAAGTGTATTTTGCCAGTTATTTTTTTGAAAAAAAAATACCCTATTTAGTTATGGTTCATTTTTTCCACCGATTTTGATTTATAAACCTAACTACTGTGAAGATTTTGATAAATTTTTTAATGGGGCCAATCGGGGAGTATGTCCCGGGAGTCGCGTATCATATTTTAATCAACATAAAACATACAGATTAGTATTAGTAGCTCGTGGGTAAATAATAACAGCCGGTCGGATCGACCTTTAGGTTAAGCCATGCTTGTGTGACTGTTCCTAAATTACCCTAGGCTGATAAAATTTCCGTTTTTCCTAATTCATGGTAATATTAGTATGAACGTCGGTTTCCCTGATGGGGAAAGGGACGCGCCCCGCCAACCGCGCGCCCCTGTGAGGTTCGTTCCAGACTGGATTCTTTCCCACCGACATAAGAAATGAATCCCTTAACATGAAGAAGTCCAATGCCTCGTAACATAATAAGAACGAGGAAAGGATTGAAAGATATAGTAAATCAGACTAGGGGATTCATAGTTATTGAAATAATTATATTGAAAGAGGATATATCAAAAGGGTAAAACTTAACTGGGGAAGCCAAGTATATTTATATTGCAACCAATATAGTTCTCGTAAGTAACCCTTACGCTAACGTAATAGGTAATAAGTCAATCGTGACTCACACGATACCTTGCATCTACACCTGGAGCATTCAAAGTTACACTTCCATAAGTGACGTAAGCGGCTTTTAAGCGGCAATGCGTCGACATCATGCTCCTAGTGAACACTGTCGCTAGCAGCTCTTTCGAACTGGTGTACGTGACAAGGCGGCTTTTCAGCGGCAGAAAGTCAATCATCATGCTAATCAATAGGCGTGGTCCCTAACAGTCCTTAGACTGGTTATATAATAGATGTGGTATCAAACCATTCCAATCCCTCCCCATGGAAAGTGCACTTTTCGTACAGATATCGCATATGCAAGACATGTGCTCAGATCAGCCTGACCGAATCATTTGTAAAAGATACAGAATAGATTATTCCAGAATCGCTATATGGTTGGTCATAATAAGGTTGAGAATCAAAACTCAAAAAGCAATGGCTGGATTGTTAGTTAGAGCTAATGAATACATAAGTCAAGAATTACCAGATATTAGAGTTGATAATCAGAACTCAAGAATCATTTTTCAATAGAGTTGGAGATCAACTCTATTGAAACCCTATAGACAGCCCCAAAAGCGCCCACCCTTCATCACTTCCTAGTGTTAGAGCTGGGGAGAAGAAGTGGTGCAACAAACTCCCCAGCAACACGTGTCTGTCTGTTCAGTTTTAAGAACTTTGATTAAACCATCAGCCTAGGATAATTGTAAATATGGATTGATTTTGACTGGACATGAATATTGTGATAATTGAAATTGAAATGATTTTAATTTTGACTTATCTAATTTGATTGTTTGGTGTATTTAAATTTGATTAATTCCGCTGTATTTATTTGTGTGTGATTTTTCATTTATTATTGAATAATTTAAGATGTTTTCTAATATGGGTTATGTGGTGACCTGACCTGAAATAAATGAATTTGAATAATTGGTGTAATAAAGGACTCACCCAGCCGCTCACCAACAAACACACACACATACTAGATTTGTACACAAGGGTTTTAACCCAACTATGTTTAACTTATTCAATCACTATCGCACTATTGCGATAACCCATTTGGACATAGCCTCTCGCTATCCACCGAGTCTCCTAACTTAACTTCATTATCTTATTTCCTCCGAACCTTATAGCGGTGTAAGACCGACTGCCCCGAGTTCCCTTTCTTTATCCCTAAACTTTCTAAAAAATACCACGAGCCAAGCGTCCTCCTACACTTTCACCGTGTTCCTTTTTATTGCAGTTTTTGTGCGTGTTTAAATCCAACATGCGGCAGCCAGATGAAGCGCCAGCATTGTGGAATGCTCTTAAAAATCGAATACCTATATCGTTTCCCAAGAATTCATTGAAATATTAGTTTCAGCCTGTCAGCCGGCTTTTATCCCTAGTTCGCTTCCCATTAAATAGAGAATTAATGCATTTACAAGTGGGTTAATATTATTTTACATTTCTAAGAAGGGATGGAACGTTTTTTTTTATTAATTACGGTAACTTGTCAGGCCGGCAAGCCATAAAATAGAGGTTTAACGTGTTTGTAAGTGTCCCGATATCGTGCGATGATGTTGAAATAAATATGGACTAAGATATTTGCCCAATAATTAGGAATACGTGACAGGCAGTCACACTTGCCTAGGTTGAACCACGCATGGGTAACCACCCAATACATACCGAGTTTCCTCCGTGCCTAAGCACGTTAAGCCGTTGGTCCCGGATGCCATTTGTAGATCTCTGACAGTCCTTACAGATAGTCAGTGGCCCGTAAGTCTGACAACCAGTTTTACCAAGGGGTATCGTATTACCCAGTACTTACTTGCTTGTGGAGGTCAGATAGGCAGTCGCTCCATGTAAAATACTGATATTCGGCTGCATCGGCTAAGACTGGAAGCCGACTGACCCCTACTTAGTTGGGAAAACGCTAGACAGGTTATTGTACAGATATTAGTATGTTAAAGAGATATATATATCGTTCAATATTTGTGACCAGAATACCAGATACCGAAACAAAAAGAATGACTCGAAAAGGTTAATACCAGCGAGCGTCATCCTTTCACGGAAAATCTTAACACCACGATTCAGAAAATGGCTTCAAATGAACAACGCCATCTATCGAGCTCGGAGTGAAACTACTAAAATACAATGCATGGGTAGCGATCGAACAAACACTCACTATAGGCTATGTAGATATACAAAGTAGCGCTATCTAAAGTACCATTTGCTATCATAACTTTTGAAAAACGCGGTCATTCGATTTAAAAGTTATCTTGTGATTTAAAAAAAATTCATATATCTTTTGATAGAGAGCACGGATAGCTATGAAACAAAAACTAAAACCTTTTCTAATTTACGTACAATATTTGTGCATTAAAGGTTACCGCACTGGTTTTATAATTTTCACGTGATGCTTCAACAAACAAACATAGCCGTAGACTCACAGACTGCAGACAAACAGACAAAAATCCTTAAAATGGAAGAAATGGGTTTTTTGTTTGTTATCCTTTAACAAAATCGCCTCTGAAACCTCGACTTAGTATGCCAAACCGGCTAGAAGCTATCCTCAGAGTCCGAGGAGGCCATACCAGTTATTAAAATGTAAATAAGGAGTAAAACATACTTTAGCTATTGTTTGAGTTTTTGTCGGTAAATTATAAAACAGTAGGCAGCATTATATCGTTCAATACCAGGTTACCCAGGTACCTAATTTAATGTTTGTATTTATTTGGTTACCTACCTAATTTAATGTGTTTTTATTTGGTTACCCAGGTACCTAATTTAATGACTGTATTTATTTGGTTACCTACCTAATTTAATGTGAGTGTTTATTAATATTTGCATGCTATTTTTATGGCGAAATGTGTCACTGCACTACATGTTATATTTACTATCTTTTGTACCACACTTAACGCAAATAAATAATTTACACTTTGACTTAGACTTTGACGTAATTGGTGATGTTGATACGCGTCGGTATAAATTCCATCTCACCCGGCCTTTGGGCACTAATCCACCCACATATGTGTACGTTTATTCTTCCTGATTCCGTGTTAGGAAAAATATTGTTGTCAGACCAACCTGTATTGTCTTTACGCCATAA
Source organism: Standfussiana lucernea (assembly GCA_964057025.1). Lineage (NCBI taxonomy): Eukaryota > Metazoa > Arthropoda > Insecta > Lepidoptera > Noctuidae > Standfussiana > Standfussiana lucernea. Next base: position 7,600 of record CAXKUT010000222.1, on the reverse strand, counting down.
AAAAACGGTTCGTTGCCACGAGTACCATTAACAGTACCATGATGGAACTACCGAGGATTTTTGTAATCACTAGTACCATTTGAAAAAATCTGAAAATAATGGTACTAGTGTTGAATTTTATTATCACTAGTTGAAAATATTTTCATCAGAACATATTGTAGTTTCCCAGTTAAAATCTAACTTGTCACGAGCAAAATGTGATCGTTCCTCTTTATGCCTTTGCGTCAAAAATGTTTTTTTTTAGTTGGCTTTCGGTGATGCAATCCTTTGCCATGGAGGCGCTTGTTTTTTTGCAAAACATTTTGTTGGTATTAAACCATTCGTTTCATATTCATCCACCATAAAACGGTCGCTGAGAGTGGTTACTAGAGGCTGAATCTCACCACCACCCAAAGACTAACAGTATTTCTCTATAACAAAAATATTTTTTTTTACTCCCTTGCAACTTGCAAGTACCGATTCAAAACCAAGAAAAGCATACACCACAAGAACTGTAATAAAAAAAACTTATACATAAACCGCTTTCATTGGTGAAATACATACATATTAGGGGTTAAAGTATGCCGATTTATTCTGCAAAATTAAAACTCGTTTTTTCTAAGATGATACATTGCTGCCATCTAATCGGAAGTTCATTTATGCCTTTGCGATAGAATACTGGGGATCTAGATTCGACAAACTGTGTGAAAGCATTTTGTACTGCCTCCTGGGAAAAATACGAAAAAAATGGTAGTCAGTTGGAGCAAGGTCTGGCGAGTACGGAGGATGACGTATGGTTTCTAACTGCAGCTCCTGTAGAGTTACAACGATGTCCCGTGCAGTGTGTTTATTGTGGAGCAATAATGGTGAAGATCGACTCACGAGTCGGGGCTGTTTCATTGCCAGTTTCGCCATCATTGTTCGAAGTTCGGCACAGTAAACATCTGCTGATATTGCTTGACCAGACCTGAGAAAGCTATAGTGAATAACACCATGAAGATACCACCAAACAGTTACCATTACCACTGCACGGCACTATTGCGGCGTCTGACCTGGGGTCAATAATTGCATTTTCCGCTTACAGTTATCGTAAAGAATCCACTTTTCGTCACATGTTACAATTCGATCCAATATTCCTTCATTTCTGTACCGGTTCAACAAGGCAGCGTAAGTTTCAACACGCGTTTCTTTCTGCAGATCAGTCAAATCATGAGGCACCCATTTTTCATATTTTTTTATCTTATTGATTTGATGCAAATGAATCAATTTTGTAGGTAAGGTAACGTTAAACCATGCTGCTAATTCTTGGGTAGTTTGACTTGGATCGGCTTCGACCAACTCCTTCAATTCAGCGTTATTCACCTGTGTGGGCGGTCTTCCACGTGGTTCGTCGTTTAAAGTCGAAGTTCCCATTACGAAAGTGTTTAAACCAAAAAGGCACGGCGCGTTCATTAGCAGTCTCCTCTTCAAACGCAGCATTAATATTGCGAGCCGTTTCTGCAGCGTTAATTCCGCGTCGGAACTCGTATTCAAAAATTACTCGGATTTTCGAAGTATCCATCTTTTCCTTCTAAGCTGAATAAAAAAACAATTGAAATTCGAAAATTGAATGTTGCACATTTTTTAAAAGAGAAATCTCATAGGTTTATTGTTAAAGTTTCACTCGAATATCTCACACCATGAAGGTTTAATGTCTCTAACCTCCACTAGATTCCGTATTATAAACATTTGTTTGAAATCGAATTCACCAAATGTAGCAGTAGGCACGCGGTGCGCGGGGAGTGACAAGTGCAATCCGATTGGCTATTTGAAGGTGACGTCACCGGCCGTAGTGATGGGACAATGACATTAAATGTATTGTATGTATTAAAGTTCCCTTTTTATTTTGTAAAGGTCCTACTTCATTTAAATATGTAATAGATTACCGAATATTCCTAATGAACAAGGTTTTAACTTTAACATTTGTACATGCTATTGGTTTAATTGACGGTTGAATTCGCACAAAACCTGATTATTTTATTATACTGTTTTTTTTTTTGTTAGAATGAACCGTAAATTGAACTGTTTTGCCCAAATAAACAACAAAATATCGATAGCATCGATATTTTATTTATCGATAAGCCAGAACGTATTGCTCATGACACTATTATTTTGGTGGGTAAAAGACAGCAATACAATAGTACCTAATGAGTGAAAGGAAAAGACATCAACGAGACTCACTACCTCAGCCACTATAAGTTGAGCTCTTTCTAAAATGGTTGGTTTTATAAATTTTACTTAAAATTTGAATATTATCCCATCTTTTTTAAAACTCAAGGTCCTGGATAATTTTCCTCACCATTGAACAGCATTGGTAGTCTTTTTTTTTCAAGTAAACCGTAACAATAAAACTTTCATACTTAATGAATTCTCTAAATTGCTAGCGTCATCATGGGTCTAACTTCTGGTCGACACTGAAAAGCTAGATTTAGATACGCGCATCGAGTTATATTAGTGCTATGTCACAAATATGCGGTGCGCATTAGTTGCCTTCTTTGCGGAATCTAGCGGAGGTTATCTGTTTTTGATGTCAATTCAAAGTATCTAATACTATAAAACGGCAATTTCATACTTTAATCCGTATTATTATTACTAAATCCATTGGTATGCAAGGCGACAAAGTCCTGAATTCAATAGTTACACGGGGTGGAAGGGACACCGACGCGAAAACGGAAACCTCAAACTCAGTACATTATTAATCTGATATGTAGGTGTTGTTTTTGTAATCCTTATGATTTGACATTTATATTTATTCGGTATCAATACAATTCTATACAATTGCTCATTAATTTTGAAATTTAATATTATTTGCATGCCCATGCGACGCGGTAGAATATGGAGGACTATATTATATAAGAAAACATCTATGTACCAATTACCCATGTTTGCAAAGAAATAAATGATTTCATTACTACAAAAGTGCAATAACTGCACTGTCAGAATGTATGGAACAGCTGTTTTTTTGCATGTAGGGGGGTTAGAATAATAATGATTGTTGATTTAGTTAATCAACAATCATTATTTTTCTTATTGTGGCTTATAATAAATAATAATTTAGGAATAAATGTAAAAAAGCAGGTGTGTGTTTGTTGTCCAGGCCGCGCGGGCTGGTGCGCAGAGGGCGAGGTGGTATCCGTGGCGGAGGGTGACGCGGGCGCAGGGCCGGCGTTCGCGGCGCGCCAGCACACTGGCGTGCTGGCGCCGGCGGGGCACGCCGCCACGCTGGACTGCCGTGTGCTGCGCCTTCGCGACAAGTCGGTCAGTACTACACTACATCATTCACAAACACTGCATATTACATATTTATACAACACTAGCTGTTGCCCGCGACTTCGTTCGCGTGGAAACTTTGATGTGTATATGTGAGATTCCTCGAAAACGAACTCGGCCAAACAAAAAGTCCAACAAAATTAAATGGCGTTGAGGAGACGATAAGATTAAAAAACTGGGACATTATGGCGCTATACAACTTTTTTTTCAAAGTGAACAATCAAATGCCTTGTTGGGCGCCATTTATTTATTTCTTCCAATACCGTTCTTTATACAACATTTAAATGACTGATTATTTCCGTCAGCATGTGCAAGTTTTGGGCATTTGAAACACATAAACAACCAGCATTATAATTGACCATGTGAGAAGTGCCCGAATGAATACCTGCCATTTTTAAGGTTTGTCCCTGGGATTTGCTGATCGTCATTGTAAAATCCAATTTTAAGGGAAATTGCAATCTCTCAAATTGAAATGGCAAGTTATTTGGAATAATGGGTATGAGGGGAATTAAAACGCTCTCTCCTTTAGCAGATCCTGTAATAATGGTGGGTTTTATAATATTAAGTACTGCCCAGCTCTGTGATACGAAGCCTGGTGCCGTTGCACAGTCTGGGTGCATCAAAGTTTAGGATCAGCACAAACGGAACGCAATTTAAAGGTCCAGCTTATGGGACGGCACGCCCATTAACCGGAGTTGAAAACAGTACTATCGTCATTAGCCAACACAGTGTCTATGATGTGTATACTTTTGAATCGCCGACGGTCATTTATACAGGGTGGAAACTTAAGGGATCAACCAAGGTTGGTCCCTTAAGTTGTGCTAAAAAAGTCAGAAATCACAAAATAAAAGCCCGTAAAAACGGGCCCGTCGTTGGGTGGCCAATATAGGGTAAGGCCTTGGGGCACACATATTGCATCGTGCACCCCTGTGTGTAGTTGCTGTGGTGTTATTGTAGGCGTGCCACAGCGCTGCTTTCTTCACGACACCTCGGCGGTCAGTCCCCCAGTTGACTGCGGGAGGCCCAGCAAGTGACGACCAGCGACAGAGGTGTCGACTACGACGCACCTACAGTGGATGTGTGGCTCCCGTCCGCCCCGCTTCCAGAGCTAGCCGGTTACGATTCGGACTGAGGAGCCGTCATGAGTGTGTGAGCGGTATTGTTTTGTGTAACACCGCCCAGTGTCTGCAGGGGTCACGAGCCCGCGTCGCGCCTCCGTGCATGAGTCTTAACGAGTGTAGAGGGATGATTGTGTGATTTAGCTGCGCCAGGTGCCTATATTAACTTAGAACACGTCACGCAGCAGGATGCGTGTATTGTGTGGAGTCATATTGTGCAGGTAAGCTGGGTGTAGACTGGTACAGCTTACTCGAGAGTTAAATCCGGGGGGATGGAGTCATCGTCCGCAACCAGGTCGCGGGGGAGGGGCCTCACGTCAGGAGGGCGCGCATGCCAGGGCGCGATGTGCTTGACTTGCGGCCAAGCAGATGCGTCGACACGCGCGAACATACCAGTCACGAGGCGCCGGATGAAGGCGTCCAGGCTCTCAATCCCGAGGTCCCGCTGGATGACGTCGTTCCTCACATAGCGAAGGGCACCAAAAATGGTCCGCAGCGCTAAACCTTGTTGCTCGCGCAAGAAAACCCTTTTTTTTGCTCGCCTCGCCAGTGAAGGCGAACCAAGCGGGTGCAGCGTACGTCAGTATTGAGCGTATATAAGTTTTATATACGCTCAACTTGACGCGCACCGGGACGCGGGACGAGAGCACTGAACAGAGTTGGCCGCGGGCAGCCCTAGTCAGTGCAGCGACCTGGCGGACATGATGACCCATCGAGAGCCCACGGTCGATCGTGGACGTCGGCACCTTGTAGCCAGTCAGTCAGGGGGGAGGGGTGGGAGTGGCGCTAACCCGGTGATCAGCGCCTGCGTCTTACCCACGTTAACCGGCAGTCGCCACTTCGACAGCCAGTCAGGCAGCAGGTTTAGCGAGCGCTGCATCTTAACCGCCGCGTACTTCGCGTTGAGCGAGGTGGTACATTACGCGGCGTCATCAGCATACAGCGCGATTATCGCCTCTGTCGTCATGGGAATGTCGTCGGTGTAACGTGAGTAACACGCTGGCGACACGCAGCTGCCCTGCGGAACGCCGGCTCTCACCGGGTGGGCGCTAGAGAGCGCTCCCACGACCACCACACGAAAACTCCTGTGGGACCAAAAGGATTGGATCACCTTTACCACGCGACGGGGCTCTTCGGAGGTGTCCAGCTTGTATCCAAGACCGTCATGCCGTACACGGTCGAAGGCCTTCTCCATGTCGAGGAGTACTGCGATCGAGTATTCTTTCTTATTGAGAGCAGCTGACAAGTGGTGCAGTACCCTCGACAGCTGAAGCGTCATGCTAGGTATGTTCCGACCGAAACCCGAACTGTTCCGGCCTCGGTGTGATGTGCGGCAGGAGGTGCCACAACAGGAGTGACTCGAACACCTTGGAGATGGTCGGCAGCAGCGTGATAAGCCGATAGCTCTCTGGTTTGTTCAGCATAATGACGCGCCCTTCTTTCCACGAGGCGGGAAGATCCCAGTGCGCAGTATCGCCGTGTATAGGCGCGCCAGCGCCGCTACCATACGGTACGGCAGCCGGCGCAGCGCTGCGTTGGTGATACTGTCTGCACCGGGGGCCTTCCTAGTTCTCTGGATGGCGCGTCTGACTGCCCCAGGCGAGAAAAAGATGGCGTCCTCCTAGGGAGCTATCCACGTGGCGAAGTAGTCCCCAAGGTGTTTCTCGACTGTTGCGACATATTCCGCGTCGCTCGTCGGGCTCGGTTGGAACTGACGCTCCAGGTGCTGGGCAAAGACCTCCGCCCGGTCCCCCGCTATGTACTTAAGCGCCAATCCGCTGTCCAATAGCGGGCGCACCGGAGCTGGGGTAGTGTCCAGACCAGAGTCTGTGAACGGACGGCCAACTGCCGGCCGTCGCCTATATTCTTTCCTCCCAGCTCTCGGCTTCTAGGCTTTGCAACTCGGCCTTGATCTTCTCCGCGAGACGATTCAACTTGGTCTTTAGTGTGGGGCATCTTAGCTGTTGCCACTGCTTGCGAAGGCGCCTAATGTCGGCGATCATCTTTCGCAAGTACGCAAGTAGGAGCGGCTGTTGCACGACGATTCTCTCCTGCGATACAGGCGTTGTCGCCGCTTCCAAGGCGCTTTTTATGCAAGCAGTGATGTCTACCGCCATCTGGTTCACGTCCGCGGAGGTACTCGTGGGCCGAGTTGGAGTGGTGGCCTCAATCCTTTCTGTGAAGGCGTCCCAGTCGATTCTTCGATGTGGCGCTGCGGGCATCTATCGGTTCGGCATCCCCGATAGGACGACGAGTACACGATGATGTTCTGACTGCAACTCGTCGTCTTACACTCGCTGTGCGATCTGGCAGCGTAGCCTTCGACCTCGGTAGGCCACGATGTCCAGCACGTCCGGCATGTGTTTTGGATTCTCCGGGTAGTGTGTGGGCGTCTCTGAGCCGGACACTGTGTAGCCGAAGGCTTCCGCGTCCGCATCGAACCGTGTCCCTCCCGTTCGTCACGGCTGAGTTCCACGCCGGGTGCTTGCAGTTACGGTTGCCGGCAAGGATCGGCGCCGTGGGCCTCAAGTAGGGCCCTCAGCTCCGTGTGGTCTAGTTGGGCGGAGGGCGCTTTGTAGCCGGCGTAGATGGCGAGATCCTCGCCAGCGACCTGTAGCTGCACACCCACTGCGTAAAACGTGCCAAGCAATGGAAGTGCCACCACACTGGACGGTCACTCCTTTTAAAGCATCGGTTCTCGTAAACAAGGTGGGGTGATCAGGTGACGTCATACAACTGTACTAAATAAATGTTTAAACACTTTAATTTTTGAAAGAAAAATAATTAAACAGTATAATGTATCTAAATAATAGTAACATACATCATTGCTTTTTTTGTGGTTGTTCATAGAATTTCACAACAAAATATAATGAATCATAATACCTTTTTATCTAATCGGATTTTAAGTTCCTGTTACTAAATAGTTTACAAAAATAAGCAAACATAATTGTCATTGTATCGATTGGATGTTTTGTTAAGCTGAAATATGTCAAAATATTCGCCAAAATTGGAATCAGTTTGAAAATAATCTATCACTCTCCTTTGCACGTTGGCAGACCTTGAGTTAGGACTTTCGAATGTTTGTCAAAGACCAAGTCTTGGATCCATTACATAGGTCAAATAGGCAGTTCCTCCACATAAAATACTTACTGGTATCAGCTGTAACTGGTAAGACTAGAAGCCGACCCCAACAT
>CAXKUT010000221.1:0-49599 GCA_964057025.1 Standfussiana lucernea | reverse complement strand
AAGCCTGATGGTGTTGGAGATATATTTCTATAACCATGAGAACGTATAGATCCAAAAAATTCTCCAGTGGATCTTGATTTAAGTGTCGCATCCAGAATGATTTAATGTTATACTCTTTAAATAATTTATCTTTCAACAATTCAATACCTTCCAGCGTACGTAACCAGTTAGTTACTGATGGCACACTACCTTCCCTTCCCTCTTTACTGACGAATTTAATACATTTTAATATCTTTTTTGCTCTTGCCCATACTTTGCTATGTTCAGAATTTGGCGTGACTGCTCTTAAAAGTAATTTACCGCTCCTTTTTTTCGAGTTGTCATAACTGCCATTCATCGAATCGAAAAGTTCGTCGAAAAACAGCAACACGTCGGCGGTATCTCTGCACTCCCCAGGAAGTATTTTTTTTTCTGAAAAATTAGAAATAAAATTAATTGTAGAAATATGACTTTTAGATACACTTTGAAGATGACCAAAAGCAGCAAATAACAATTAATTAATACTATGGATCAGATAATCAGTGCTATAACATAGCTTAGAAAGTTAGCTTATTGTTAGCTTAGTTTCAAAGTTTCAATGAATTATTTATTTGAGTGGGATGGATTTGAAATATATCCCCATTTAATATATTATCTTTAAAGAAATTATGGACTATAGGTAAATACTATAGGATCAGGAATGTGTATCTGATGGATGAGTGATTATTATACTGCTCACCGGCTAGGTATCCCATACTGGTTGCAACAGTTCTGCTGAATATTTGAGTTGCCATCTTAACCTTCATTTTAGGATTTTTTTTTGGGTCAATGTGGGCTTCCGTTAGATTTTTCATCATTTTTAGTCCTTTATAGGAAGGATTCTCTTCATAAAGTTTTATTAAATGTTCCCATTTCGCAACTTTTACTTCATTTTCTATTATGACTTTCATGTCCTTTGTAATTAAATTATTCCTAATCCCTTTAATTAGATGTGGGGGATCGAATAGGGGTATTATTTCTTTGTCATTAATTTCAAATAATCTGATTGAAATTTTGATTTCTTCTTATATAATTAACCCGAGTTTCTTCTATTAATTCGTTTATGGCACTGACATTTGTTGTGCCTTGGTCACAGACTGTTGCAAGAGTGTTGAGTCCACATTGTTGCAACTCAGTTATAATATTTTTTATTAAAAATTTTAAATCTTCTTTGGGAGTTGTTCCTCTGCAAAATGTATAAACCACTGGCTGCTTATAGTTTTTCATGAATCCCCGTATCATAAAAACGAGCGCATGATCCGCAATGTTTCTTTTTGTTTGTCTTCCATTATTGACATATCCAGTAATTGCATCTCTTTTTCTATTAAAATCAAAGTGAGGCGTTATTGATATTTCGTCAAATAAAAGGATGCAAAACTTTTCATTTTCTGTCATTTTGTGGACCCTTTTCTTTAACTGTATAAATATTTTTTTGTTTAATCCTGGTCTTAGACCAGCACAAGAAATAAGTCTACTCAGTGTGGTAGGGGTTGGCAAAATAAAAATTTTACTGAGCCATCTATATGCTTTTGGTCCTTGTTTTTAAATGCTGAGAGCCATGATTTTTTCATCTTTCGTGAAACGTCTTCCCATTTTTTCTTTGGATATTTCACGAAATTGCATAGTTGAGAACAATGCTGCCAATGTCGTAAATTTTTGTAAACACTTCTGAAAAGTTATATTTTCGGAAAGTTTCAAAGCTTTCTTCAGTCGCGTGGCATATTTATCTTTCTTTTGTCGTAACTTTTTTATATATTTTTTCAGATTTACTATGTTCCGTGCTGAAACAAAAAAAACTTATCAAAAGATGGCTCAGTTATTTTACAAATTTAATTAAAACGAACTTGAAAGTTCTTACAAAAAATAATTATAATATTATAACAGTATAATCATTAAAACAAATGTGTGAGTACCTTTTGTCACAGTTGCAGCTGGTTGTTTTAGGGAAATATTTTTGACCCCTGAAGATTTAGCAGGCACAGCTGAATCTAGAAAATTTGTAATAAGTATTTTATTCTCTGAGTTATATAAACTATGCTTATGTAAACCATGCATTTGAGTATAATGACAACTGTTAAAAAATTCGTAAACATGAAGTTTTAGTTTAGTTTTAGAAGTTAGCAAACATTGGACTGAAAAAACTTGATTATTTACATGACTTTAGGATTTGTGTTACTTTTAAAGAGCCGTATATTTTGAATCATAATTAGGTGGTTCAAATTTGCAAAGAGTATGTGTTATCATGGGGGACATACTATCAATTTTATTAATAAATATATGAAAAGAAAATAATAAGGGGCCTTTCGTACAAAAAAAAAGAGCTTCTTTTTTGTTTTAGCTCTATCTAAAATACTGTAATAGATACAAATGCCGAAATTGGTGGGATCATAGTGCAAACCCTATAGTACAACAACAAATATTAAAAATCGGCCAAGTGCCACACTTGGGGTTGCGGGTAGGTAACCCTCAGATCTCAGTGCATGAGTCCGATGTGAATCTAGCGAGTTTTTATATTTTATAATGTGGGCTTTCAGTAATGCACGTAAACTAGACTGTAACGGGCACATAATTATGATTTAAATGATTAAAAATTACCTGATTTTGCAAGTTTTTGAGGTTCACTGGTCTTTGTGGATATTGGTTCACAGGCCTCGGTGGATATTTGTTCCCTAAAATGAGGTGGACCTGTTAAAAGAAGGTAACCAGTTATTAAATATTTTTTTTGAAATAATGAACAACCAAACTGCTTATGGTATAGTAACATACATCTATAAACTCACACCTTTTTCCTATGGGAATAAAGTCATACTCAAATAAATTAATGTCTTATCTATCATACGAAAAAGATATCATAAGATAAAGTTGATAGGATATACATGACGGCGTAAGCGATGGCTGAGCGATAGCGCCGTTGTCATTAGGGTTCGGTGGTACCGGGTTCATGATGAAATGTTAAAATAATAGTTTCGATTTCGGTACACAAAAATCACAGTTTATTATTTAACACAAATTTACATTAAATAACACTAACAAATAATTTCCACAAAATGGGCAAACCGACAGTTTCGTTCTGAAGGAGTGACTTGGTTGGAGTTCCGAGGAAAAGTGATCTCGACACAATCCCCACTCTACAAAACGACTCTGTCCACGTGCCGCCATTAAAACAACATCTGACGTCACGGCGTTTACCCCTACTACAATGGTCAAATCAGCAACTTGATGTTTAAAAGTTATCGCTTTCTCCGACACGGCCAGCCTGACAAGTTACACGTCCTCGTGAGTACCTGTAACCAAACAGTCAAATTTGGAGCAACAGTACAGGCTCGGTCAACCTGACCACATCTTTATGGAATAGCATAACTTGAAAATAACAGTTATCAAACAAAAGGTTCCTCTAAGTCTCAATCATATTTACTCAGCAACTAAATCAACTTCGATCACATACAACGCTCATGGCCCAGCTGCCGCAGCAGCTAGTGACACTTATGCCACCCATATCGTCATCACATGTGATACGACCACACACATCACATAGAGTCTGCGACTCCCAGGTCAGTACAAGACCAAAACAACAATAGTCTCCATTGAGACCCAGGTCCCCGCCGTACCACCAGCTGCCCATCGCCCCCTGAACAGCTCACAAGTGAGCTGCAGTTACGACTACAGACTAGTGCGTACGGTGCGACCAAATAGCCATGGTATGTGTCTACTACTCGGTGGAGGTACTTTCATCACCGTCATCTACGTTTAACTCATTAGGAACACTACTTAGAGGCATCTTTCGTATACGATCGTGAGCGTACTTGTAGGTTCTATTACCATTCAAAGATTTTAAAAGATAACGATCACCGTCAAGTACTTCTACAACTTTAAACGGTCCCTTATATTTGGGGTCTAATTTAGTCTGATTCCGTTCTTCATTTTGAATTAAAACCAAATCACCAACATCAAATTTTACCAACTTAGCTTTACCTTTATCAAATCTAGATTTTTCGTAATTTGCATTTTTGTCAATATTTATTACCGCTTGCTCTCTCGTCTCGTGAAGGTTAATTTCCGTTTCGGTATCGTCTAACGTTAAAAGATTTAGGGGTCTAGCTACGCGGCCTATCAAAAGTTCGAGAGGGCTTGCTTTTATGACACGGTGGACAGAACAATTTAATGCAAGTTGGACGTCTTCTAGTGCATCTTGCCAAGATCGATCGGATGTCTCTACCGTAGTCACTCGAGTTAACGGTAAGCCATTGATAAAAGCATTCGAATACTCATTCAAAAGGGACGTCAACCGGTCCTTGTTTTCGTTTGAAATATCAGAATCAACATTGTCACTCATTATTGTCATCAATTACGGGAGGTAAATCGCAACAACCTACATTTGTAACTTTCGAAATACGTAGGGTAGATTCAGTTAAATGTACCGTATAGCCAAGTGTCAAAATATCGCGTCCGATCATAACATCGTATTTCATACAATCGTCGGGTAGTACGTAAAATAAAATTGACAGTTCGTTATTGTCGACCACAACATCGCTAAGAATTTGTTCAGTGCTAAAAACATTCGAATTATTACCGATACCAATTACTTGCACGGTTGAAAGTGAACGTTTTCCCGAGAATTTATAAGCTACACTTTGTTTAACGAGAGAACACTCGGCGCCGGAATCAAAACAAAATGAAAACGACTCACCGGATTGTTCCAATTGCCCGCAAACACCTGCTATTTCGCAGCTATCGACGCGTCGCTCCGCCGTTGCGTTGGCAGCGTTGCCCGCCGACGATGACGCGCCACCCGCACTGCCGCGTTGGCAGTTCGTAGAGATGTGTCCGGCTTCTCCACAACGGAAACACGTTATTCTTTTGCTGGAACCCGATGAAGTCGCCGCCGGTGTAGTTTTCTGGGCGTTAGCTCCAGCAGGCTGCGTAAACTTCGAACGACAGTTCACCGCTTTGTGTCCCGGTTTTCCGCACTTATGGCACGTGAACATAGTGGAAGTTTGTGGCTTTAAACGCTTTGCATCAGTGGCGCCATCACCGGTACTGCGATCGAACTTCCGCTTCAGACTTGCACTCGCCTTAATCTCCTGCAGTAACTTGTTGCGTGACGTTATTTCGCTAGTAAACGCCAAGCGATTAAGCCGAGAGTCGAACTGAGAGACATGAGCGAGCACATACGACGTGGCTATTTCTTCATGGCTTCGATTCTTCCATCGAGCCAACAGGGTAGTCATTAGGCGGCTGGCGTACGCTGCGAGACATTCGCCCTCCTTCGGCCGGCCGTTGTGGATGTTAACAAGCGATGCAGCAAGAGTTTCAGTGGATGCATAACGCGCAAGGAATAAGTCGCGGAAATGCTGCCACGTCATGCCTGCATGCGAAATCAGCGACAGCCACGATGACGCATTACCTTTCAGGGCTTTGCTCAGAGCTATAATAAGCGATGCACCCTCCAGTGGACGTTCGTCGAGGCAAATATCGATAGTATCGCACCAAGCACGTGGATCGGTATCTGGTAGCTCCGGATTAATTTCTGGCAGCATGATCTGAGGTGCCACTGTTGGTGTCCTGATGGCTTCGATCAGCTGCATCATGTTCTTCTGCTGCATCTCGAACATAGCACGCCAGTGGGAATCGAGTCCAGATCCCAATTCTGATGACGGCGTAAGCGATGGCTGAGCGATAGCGCCGTTGTCATTAGGGTTCGGTGGTACCGGGTTCATGATGAAATGTTAAAATAATAGTTTCGATTTCGGAATACAAAAATCACAGTTTATTATTTAACACAAATTTACATTAAATAACACTAACAAATAATCTCCACAAAATGGGCAAACGGACAGTTTCGTTCTGAAGGAGTGACTTGGTTGGAGTTCCGAGCAAAAGTGATCTCGGCACAATCCCCACTCTACAAAACGACTCTGTCCACGTGCCGCCATTAAAACAACATCTGACGTCACGGCGTTTACCCCTACTACAATGGTCAAATCAGCAACTTGATGTTTAAAAGTTATCGCTTTCTCCGACATACATATTTTATTTAACAAATTTAGATTTTATCATTGGACCTGTATCATCCATACATTCATTACATGTATTTGATGTGGTTTTCACTGATCTATTGGAGTGTCATTCTTCTTGGAAACAAATGAAACAATAATAAATATCCAAGATTTACTGAGTGGAAATAGTAAATACAACTTTTTTTGATAAGATTTTAAAAATCTAAAAGTATAAAGTAAATCTCGCTTGTGAAGTTGGTGCCAATTTGACAAGCCCCACTAAAAAAAATTGATAACACTACTAGATCATTTTAGATTTTATGAATTTAGTTGTTTTAAAAAGTTTTATTTTTGACTTTTTAGATTTATACCATGGTAACCATAGAGGTACTTTAAGAAATAATAAAGTAAGTTATAGGAGATAAAATTACGACTTACCTGTAGATGTGGAAGGTTCAGCAAATGTTGGATTGTAATTGGTCACATTGGTAACATCTGACAATGGTCTTTTACGAGTAATGCCTGTAAATGAAATACATACATATTTTAAATACCCTGAATTATGTTGATTACATACAATTTGTGTCATTAGTACCTATGTCAATGAATGGAGATAGGTCAATTCACCAACAATTAAAATTAGTTGGAAAATAAGATAAATTTTATTATTAAATATTTATATGTATTTATTCATTGTAATTTTAAAGTTCAATATTATGTTTCCTTTAATTTGATTTTTGTATAATTAAATAACAAAAATGTAACTTTTTTACTATTTCGAGGCACACTTTTTTACAACTAAAACTATGAATAACAGTTCTCCAATGAATATAAGCAAATAAATGTTTCAAATACCTTTTAACACCTTCGGCGCCAGTGTATCATTTTTGCACACACGTGTTAATACAATGTGTATCAAAAATGATACACGTGGCCCATCGCGTTCAAGGCGTTGTGTATCACTGATGCACACGTTTTTCATACATTTCTTTAAGGAAAAATCAAACGCTGGCCTGGACGAATCTTTTGGTGTATTTGGGTTTGGAGTACGACTTATGCTTTAGAAAATATTAGCCTTTGAGTCCAAATGCAACTAAAAATAAAACAAGTAGCTGCTTCTTATGACATTTTAGTATAGTAATTATTCAAAAAAGAAAAGAACAGAAGTCAATGTGTATTGATGAAACACTTGCGACACAAGAAAATCGTACAGGTTGAACATATGGTATAGATTTGAGGTGCCTTTTTATTTTTTCCCGCTATTTTTGTACCCTTTCTCCCGTAAATTTTATAACATTCGGTGCAATGTCCAGATGTACTTGGAGCGTTATCAGGAACTACTGTTGTTATCCAATTGTATATTACTATTCATCCTTCGTGCAGAAGTGCGCCTCTGTATCTCTGGTAATAGAGGCATCTCACTCTCGGAAAAAGTCGAGACTCGTCTAGAAGAAAGAGGTGGATTCCAATTGGAAATCTCATCAGCACTGTCACTTTCGGAACTAACCATCCCATTGCCATCTTCATTATCCGGATGATAGTCTGGATCATACTGGGAATCGTCACTATCGAAGTCCATGTTTTATAGTTAAGTGGCACTGTATTTATTTTTATTAAATATTGTGTAACAAATCAAAATGGAATTTAGGAAAAACAATTACAGTGTTCTTGTTATTGTTTTTCCTAAGCACCTCCGTTGGAAATGTATTTGAAACAAAAAGAAAACACCACTTAAAGCTTAAATGTTATATGTATCATAAATGATACACATGGCCCTGGAGATATGAGAACACACAAAACTATTTGGTAGGCCAGTGTATCATTTATGATACACACTCTGAAAAACCTGAAAAAAGAAGGGAAAAGGAAGATGAAAGCTTAAAACACATTAATACAATAAATAAAACCAAATAAACAAAAAAAAAATAATACAAAAAAAAGTGTGATTTTGGAAATCATGCTTGGCGCCGAAGGTGTTAAGTGCAAGGTAGGCACTGCATTAGCACTTAATCTTGAACTTCTTGTATGATATTTGGATTCAAAATGTTTGTGACATACTTTTCTATTTTTAAATATAAATTGGCTGTCCAACACCAGAAGATCTCCTCCAATTGCGTAAAGCCAGGTTTTAAATCTGCCATCTTCTTTATTGGGGTTGGGAAACGAATGCAAAACTACATGGCAATCTTCACCTGGAATTGGAGACATAAGTTTATTTTTTGAAAAACTATGTCTTACATACTTCTGTGATAAAGTCCACAGTTAAGACTGTATGAATACTTTATACTTACTACGAGCTGAAGTGCAATGACGAACACAACATCTGAAAGGAGATGCCATTGCGTCAAGTCCGGATTGGAAGCAAATCGAAGTCCTAATAGGTAGTGCGTGTTTGGGTTAGTGTATTTAATAACTGATCAGACTTGACTTTAATCACACTTGTTTATTATCTGGTAAGTAAAGGTACATTTATTACAAAGAGCGTTAGCTTCATAGCCGCGGTTAGGACGCCATCTTGGTCGCCCGCCTCCATCGAGTCTAGTGATGTAACATCACCGTAGTGATGTTACCTACTCATAACATCCTCCTTATTAGAAATAATTAAATTATTATAATTTTACAGCTTGAGACAGTTTACAACAATTGACTAAACTCTGAACAATAACTTTTGACAACAAAGACTATTTAGGTAACTCAAAATAAGACAGTTTGTTGAACTAAGTCTCTACCTTATATTCTAGACTCTTAAATACTAAATCAATCCGTCTTTCACAGTCACTGCTAAATGTTTGCTTAGCAAAATATTAACTCTTATAAATCTAACCGTCTTGGTGGTCTTATGACTCTTCCACACCTAGTGCGCATTTCAACTGGAGTTGGACGCTCTTCAATAGACGGTGCTACTGTATGAGAATTAGGAGATGTCTTGATATTTGGACTTATTCGTAACATATCTTGAACTACCGTTTGAGGTGACTGCGGAGGCTTAAAAATATGCTGTCTGTTTCTCCTTCCTATAAATCCATCAGACCCTTCAACAGTATAAGACCTAGGCTGATCACATTTGGACCTTACTGTGCCTGTAATCCATGGTGTATCTGGCATTTTCTTAAAATAGACTTCATCTCCTTCTTGTAGTTCTGGTAATGATTTTGTCTTTCTGTCATAGTAATCCTTCATTTTATTTTTATTTTCTTCCTTAGTTTTTACATATTCTTGAAAATTTACTGTTCTTGGTATTAAGTTTTTTGTGACTGTTGGTAATTGTGTTCTAAGTGAACGAGACATTAATAATTGTGCTGGTGATGGTAGATTTCCTCTAGGTGTATTCCTGAATTGAAGCAAAGCCAGATATGGATCTGTCCCTGACTCCTCTGACTTGGTAAGAAAACGTTTACATATCTTTACTGCCGACTCTACCAACCCATTTGACCGTGGTATGTAGGGACTTGACGTATTATGATGTATTCCCCATTCCCAAATAAAATTTTTAAACTCTGCCGAATTAAATGGTGGCCCATTGTCAGAGAATAACTCAACTGGAATGCCATGTCTGCTAAAGATACTTTTAAGACAAACAATTACTGTTTTGGCGTTAGTACTTGCCACTGTCATTAATTCAATATAATTTGAGTAATAATCTTGTACTACTATGTATTTTTTAGATTTATAATCCATAAAATCAACACCAACTTTTTCCCACGGAAGTAATGTAACATCATGTGGAAGAAGTGGTTCTGGAGCATTTGAGCTTCTATGTGACAAGCAAATATGACACGACTGAACAATGTTTTTTATATCAGTTGACATAAATGGCCAAAATACATGTCCTCTAGCAAACGCTTTTGACCTTTCAATTCCCAAATGACCACTGTGTATTATTTTCAAAATCTCTGGCCTTAAGTTTTTAGGTATGACTATACTGTTACTTCTGAAAATTAAATCATTTTCTGTGTGTAAATCAAATCTATACTGCCAATACTCATGCAGATCTTTGTGAATTTGAGTTTTACTTGACGGCCATCCTTCTTGACAGTATTTTTTCAAAATCTGCAGACTTTCATCTTCATTAGTGCCTCTGATTAACCACTGTAGACGTTCTGACGAGACTGGTAATGACTTAATCAGTAAGTTTACATGAACAATGATGTCATCATCTAATTCATCTGAACTTGTTTCAGAGAGTGCTGCTCTGGACAAGGTATCAGCAATGTGCATCTCACTACCTTTCTTGTAAATTACATTTAGACTATAGGGTTGTATTTTCAACATCATTCTTTGGAGACGTGTTGGAACCTCGACTAAAGACTTTTTAAACAGTGTTATCAAAGGAGCATGGTCTGTCTCTACAGTTACAGTTTGTCCATATATAAATTGATGAAACTTGATGCAGGCAAAAACTATTGAATAGAGTTCTTTCTCTATCTGAGCCATTTTCTGTTGTGTATCTGTTAAAGTTTTTGAAGCATAATATACTGGATGTTGATTTTGAAACAACACTGCTCCAACAGCGCTCTTACTAGCATCACTTTGTAGGACAATAGGTTCATAAACATTAAAATGTGACAACACTGGAACTTGACATATTAATTGCTTCAGACGACCAAATGTTGTTTCATGATTGGTAGTCCACTGCCAATCAGTAGATTTTTTTAATAATTGGCGTAGAATTTCTGTCTCACCTGCCATATTCTTAATAAAAGGACTTAAATAATTAAGTATGCCTAGGAATCTTTGTAAATCCTTTAGACAGGTAGGAGAGGGCATCTCTTTGATTGCTCTGACTTTGTCCGGATCAGCTGTGATTCCGTCAGCTGAAAAAATATGACCTAGATATTTAATACTCTCCTTGGTGAAAGAACATTTTTCTTTATTAAACTTGACATTATATTCCTTTGCTCTATTAAATACTATATTAAGACGCTCATTATGCTCTTGTAATGTTTGGCCACTTACTAAAATATCATCGCTGTATACTGCCACCCCCGGTATGTCACCAAAAATTTCAGTCATAATTCTGTGAAAATATTCAGGAGCACAGCTGACTCCATATGGAAGACGTTTAAAGCGGTATCGGCCAAAAGGTGTATTAAAAGTTGTGAGGTAAGAACTCTTCTCACTCAATTTACACATCCAAAATCCACTACTTGCATCCAAAGTGGAGTAAAATTTTGCACCAGCCACCTTGGCGCGGACCATGTCTACTGATGGAATAGGATAATGAGTCCTCCTAATTGCCCGATTTAAATTACGGGGGTCTAGACATACCCTTAATTGACCATTTTTTTTTTCTATTAAGATTAAAGAACTCACCCATACAGTAGGCTCTGTGACCTTGGTAATGACATCCATTTTTTCCATTTTCTCAAGTTCTTGTTGAAGTCTATGATGCAATGCAAATGGTACCTTCCTCGGAGCATCGACTTTTGGCTGGACTTCAGGATTTGTACTTATGTGACATTCACCAGGAAGACAACCAAGACCGGTAAAAACGGAATTATTACATTCAACAAGTTTATTTAAATTTATATTTTGTGACTGACTTGACTGTAATGGAAATGAATGTGATTGACTTCTTGTGACTTTAGGACATATTACTTGACTAATATCACTTTCTGATGTTTGCATGCTTGTAGTGTCTACACAGAATACTCTTTTAATTAGTCCAATTTCTGAGCAAGTTAGTTTACCTAACACAGTTGGAGAATTCACATTCGCAATTATAAAATTAATTTGTTTTGCCATATACAGGTCATTAAATTGAAATTTACACTCTAAGTTTTGTTGCCCTAGTACTTCTAGACTATTACCAGTGTATGACTTAATATTTACATCAGTTTTATACAGTAAATTTTTAGTATTGAGTGACTCATAAACACTTTTTGACATAATATTGACATCACTGCCGGTATCAATAATACAGTTTACTTGTGAATTATTTATAAATAAATTAATTGTCCATTCACTTGACAACGAATTGGATGACTGAATATGACCTATGAACAATTCATCTTGTTCTGACTCTACCTGTTGCTTATTAATATCTGACTGAACATATCTTATTGACTTTGACTGAAATGACCGACAACAGATTGCAAAATGACCGACTTTTTCACATTTTTTACACTTTACACCTAATGCTGGACACTTATAACGATGCACCTGACCACATCTTGTACAAACTTCTTGTCTTGACTGCTGACTATCTCGACTGACGTTCCTTGATCTTGAGCATGACTGACTTGTATTATACAAGACTGAACTTTGTTCTGCTGTCAATTCATCTGCTTGATGTCTGGAAGCAAGCATAGCCTTTGCCATCTCTAAGGCCTTATCAAGATCCAGCTTATCTTCAAGCAATAATTTTTCTCTGATGTAGTTGTATTTTTGATGCATGTTACATATAAACATTATTTTGATTAGGCGTTCTTGTAGCTGTCCTAGCTCACAGTTTTGTGACCTTAATTTTAATGTGCAAGCAAAATCGCTAAGGGTTTCATTTTCACCTTGTTTGCATGTGAAAAAATTATGACATTCATAAGTGAGGTTAGCTTTTGGGGCAAAGTGATTTTGAAATAACTTTATAAGTTCGTCGTATGTAATGTTATCCTCGTCTTTTCCAAATGTATTGAATACATCCACGCCCTTTTCACCAATGACATGTAGAACTAAAGCTACTTTTCTGCCATCACTCTCTTCATCTAAGCCAGACGCACGTAAATAAAATTTAAATGACTGCACCCATTTTTTCCATTGTTGAGCCAAGTTACCATTCATCACCATGGGCTGTGGACTCGACATTCCAGAAAGTTTCTTGGGCTTTTGATTTTCTTCAGACATGACGCCGACTTTTCACACGAGGATTTCACAATGACTCAAGGTGCAGATTACGAACTCACTTCTGACACCATGTTTGGGTTAGTGTATTTAATAACTGATCAGACTTGACTTTAATCACACTTGTTTATTATCTGGTAAGTAAAGGTACATTTATTACAAAGAGCGTTAGCTTCATACCCGCGGTTAGGACGCCATCTTGGTCGCCCGCCTCCATCGAGTCTAGTGATGTAACATCACCGTAGTGATGTTACCTACTCATAACAGTGCGCACGGGTCAAAACAATATAAACAGAGATATCGATGTCCTTTGAAATAGCAAAAGTTGTCGAAAAGCCACGAAATTATTAGTAACACAATCAAAGCAACATAAACAACAACTTAGTGTGCCGCAGGGGTAGGACAGTTCCATACATTGACAGATTTGGTTTTTTTTTTCAAAATGCGACATCTGTTATCCCCATCCTAAACAATTAGTTACTTTAAGTCACTACAGATGGCGAAACCACCGATACAAATATAATTTGTGACTACAAAATTAATAAATTAAATATAATTGAATTACCTAATCATTCTATTTAACAAGTATTATAACTATTTTCAAATGTTTGTGTAGATAACAAGCAGCGTAATAATTACAATAACAACAGTGAATTATTGATCTGGTAATGATTGTCAAATTGTCAGGTCACAAATATGGCGATTACTCCTTGCGCTTGCGCTTGTTTGTAATTTTCGTCCCATGTTTGTGCCTTTCTTCGTGAATGTAAACCGCCGATCGTTCAACTAACCGGATTTTGTTTGGCAAAATCACATACCATGGAGAGGATGCAACTAAAACAGCAGCGCAGGCTTATAATAATAAAGACAAGATAAATAAATAAATAAGTAAGTTATTTTGTAAAAGAAAAGTTGTTTTTTTTTATGAATCCCCTGTGTACCTGTTAAAATTGATGCTTCCTTACTAATTTGCTAGTTTTTAATTTGATAAAGTTTTACTATGATTTTGTTAATAAAGAGAAAACAAAATTAAGTAAAAGTTTATCTACTTGAAAACAAGTAAAATAGTAAGGAAGCCTAAAGTATAGGCACCAATACATAGTAACTGTAGCTAGTTATAGCTATATATATCACAAGTTTGTGGATGGCGATAATAGATGGCGCTATTTATCCGATCAATTGACATTAGCGGTCGTCAAAAAAATCTGCGAGGGGGCTCTCTATACCCGTTATATTACATTACTCTATGGTGTGCCGGCCGGGCGCCATGACAAACAAATTCCGTTCTAAACAGAAGTACATAAACGGAACTTGAAAATCTAATTGTTTTAAAAGTCGTCTCCTACTAAAATATATTATTTGCAAGCACAATTATAAATGAACAGATTATTTTATTCAGTTTTGCATTTTTACAGTTTGCGTTGCGCTATCTTTTTGAAGAAAACAAGTATAATTCAAAGTTAATAATTATTGTAGACATTCTGCGTAGAAAGAAATGGACAATCAGAGCTAAATTTTAGTGTTGCTATTGAAAAATATGTGAAAAGTTTAACAAAGTGACATCTCTTGATGATTTTCGGAACTAAACCTATCGTCCGGTCACCGTAGTTGCTTTTTTTCTATGGACTGCTAAGACCGTGTTAGTCACAGAGTACATTATACTATACTGAAATAGAGACCAATCTCCGGCCGCAAAATGGGTAACTATTTTCCACGCGCCTCTAGCGCCATCTGTTATCAGAAGTGAGAACCTTTATTAAACGTATCTATAACCATACGCGTATGTACGTACGTATAGATACTACCATAGTTTAATATTGAAGGCTTTTTTTGTTTTGTTTTTCATGGGAATTTATAAATGAAACATTATATTTATCAAAACTAGTTTATTTGTGTCTTTTATAGCACTTATTAAATTTCTTAGCTTTAATTTGTAGACTGTCCTCATCATCATCAACCTGTCTTCTCCCAGCTAATATTTTATTTATATTTTTACAATAATTAAAAATCATACAACGAATGACAATTCGAATTAAATAATCAATCAACTTCTCTCTGTGTAATTTACATTTTATAAATTGAAAATCAATAAATATTATAATTGTTGTTTTAATTATATCTTTTAAATTACATTTTTCGATATTCTCTTTCATAATTTCATTTATTATGTCTTGCATATTAGAAATTGATTCAATTAATTCTTTGCTGGGAGTGCAAAGCCATCGTCGACCTGCATATTCCCTATATTTAATGTATTCTAATTCATTTTTTGATGACAAATCATTTATGCAATCACTGCAAGATTTAAAAACTTGTGATTTCGTTTTTTTTAAGAAATATCCGCTCATATACTGGATTGGAGCAATTATACGGGGATCCCTTTCTTTTACCTCTAGCGGAGTAAAATTAAAATCAAATATTTTAGAAAAATCAAACGAGGAGCAGGTCGACGTTTCTTTCGCATTTTCGTTAATGATGAGAGAGTGCAGGGCATCACAGAAGTCTCCTTCGCAGTTACCGCGGGTGTGGACACTGCTTAAATTATTTATTAAAAGTGTGGCGAACGCAGATTCAAACTGATCACACGTGGGATTAATGTTGCGACACCCTTGGCTTCTCACTGCGCCAAAGAAATTCTCCAAGGGGTCCTGATTAAGGTGCCGCAACCATACCGATGACACGTTGAATTCATCTTTTAACTTTTTTAACAAAGTTTGTATGCCATTCAGTGTCCACACCCAATTGGTTACAGAGGGAACAGTTTCTTTTTTATCAGCTGATGTAACAAATTTCATAGAATTAAATATTTTTATGCCCTCCACCCACATTTTATGGTGGACAGAGCTCGCGTTGCTGGGCCAAGTAGGGGTTTGGCGTTTTTATTTTTGATGTGGCTTCCATTGACTGAATCAAATATTTTGTCCATGAAGAGCAACAGGTCCGCAGTTTCCTTGCACTCTGTAGGAAGAATGTTCTTATCTGAAACAAACAGAAAAAATATTAAAAAACAGTACTCAATAAAATAATCCCAGCCAAGCTTAATCAGCATGGGTTTTGTTGTATTTGACATTTACATTATCAGGCCACATAAAACATTAAGGAAACCTTTGGGAATAATAACTCTCAATAGTATGCACAACACAATTTATATAGACATGGTAAGTAGGCAAGGCAAGGCTTGTGGCTTAAAAATCACAGCTGCACCAGTTGTTCGATCAGGTTAAGCTTTGCTTGCCGAGGTTGGTTGACCATCTATCATATCAATACCCCATGCCCAAGAAAGTATTTTAAGGTGTTGGTCCTAGCTGTTATTTCTGGATCTTTGACAGTCGTTCCAGGTCATCAGAAGCCCGGAAACTTGACAACCAGTGTAACATTAACTGTATGTAACATGTAGGTCAGATAGATAGGTAGTAGCTCCACGTAATATACAGGAATTCCAGCTGAATTGTATATTACGTGGAGCTACTGCCTATCTGCTCCAAAAAAGCCCAAAAAATCCAACCCCAAAAAAGTGGGGAAATAGCTAAACTAGAATGATGATAGTCATTATATAACATAAGACAAACATTACCTGCTAGGTATCCCATGGTAGATGCTACAGTACAGCTGAATATTTGTGAGGCGAATTTCACTTTCATTTTGTTCAGTTTTTCAGGGTTGACGTGATTTTCAGTTAATTTTGGAATTAATCTAATGCCCTTATAACCTGGGTTTTCTTCATAAAGTAATTTTAAATGAGACCATTTCGCAGTTTTTGTAACACCTTCTACGGTGAATTCTAAATTTTTATTGAGGAGGTTGTTTCTAATTCCTTTGTGAAGGTGTGGAGGGTCATACAGCGGTATTATTTCTTGGCTATTTATTACCATTATATTTTTTTTCGGTTCCTCCCCCTTTCTCAAATATAGTCCTCTGGTCTCATTAACCAGCAGTTTGAGGGCCTGTCTATTGTTGGTTCCCTGGTCACATACAGAAGCAACCACTATCAACCCTGCTTCTTGCAAACCTGTTATAACTTCTTTAATTTGTTTCGCCAGCTCGGGTCCCTTGGTTGCACTTGACGCAAATGTGTAGGAAACTGCCTGTTTGTAATTATAAATTAGACCACGCACCATAAAAACTTGGGCGTGATCTGCAAAGTCACCCTTTCTTTCCTGCCCATTGTCAACAAGACCTGTTATTTTATCCTTTCTCTCCTGGTATGTGAGATTGGTTTTCAGTGAGACTTCATCAAACATTAGTACACACAACTTTTCTTCCACTTTCATTGCGTCAGCTTTCGCTTTTAGTTGAGAGAAAATGTTTTTGTTGATCCCAGGCTTGAGATTACTCATTTGAATAAGCTTTACAAGTGTTTGCTGAGCAGGCAAAATAAAAATCTTCCTGAAAAATCGATATCCTTTGGGACTTTGCTTAAAGATTGATAAGGCAGCAATTTTTTCATTCAATGTAAAGCGTCGGCCTTTTCCCTTTTTTAGGTCTTCCCGGCATTGCATTTTCATTAATAATTTTGCAGTACTAGTGCAATTTTCGAGTGTATCTAGGAATGCAGGACTAGATACCAATTTTTGCGCTGTTTTTAAGTTGGCTGCCTGTTTCCTCACTTTATTTTTTATTTTGCTAATTTTTATTCTTGCAGCAATAAGTTTGTGATGCAATTCCTTTTCTGCATTTGTAAGGAAAACTTTCTTGATAGTTTTCTTGATTCTATTCTTCGCTCCTGTAAGAAAGAAACATAACATGTTAATTATTTCACATACTTTGGTAACATTTTTAAATAGAAAAAGTCAGCTATTTTGAATCAAACTACAAGATGTTTATCCAAAACAAAATAAAACTTATTTATTTTTGTAGTAGAAGGAATTTAAGGCATTTTATACAATTTCATAACACTAATAGTTTTCCTCTAATTAATAAGTGAACTGAACGTCAGCTAGTCTGGGAGCGGTGGAGCAAAATGTTGAAGTTGTAACACAATTTTGAAGTTGTAATTTTGTTTTTTCAAAAGTAATTTTATACCATGACAAAATATATGAGATCATTATTTAGCTATTTACAACAAAAAATAATCGTCAGCTGTATGGAAGACGCCGGATTATACTTAAAGTCAGTCACGTATATGAACACGTCGAAAGTTTTCAAGTATAATGGTATTTTATACTTTATGATCTTTATGGAGCTGAAAGTTCATACTTTAAAAATGATAGATATAATCGTCAGCTGTATGTATAACGGTGGTAATACTGTTAGTCAACGTCATAAACATGCTGTGTGTTCAGTGCATCTCAGCGTTGCATAGTCAATTCAACAAATTAACTTTTTTTTTAATTTAAAAAAAAAATGCAGCGCCACCTCCCATACTAATACATATAAATTGGCAAAATTACGAATTTAACCAATTACAGATTTTTACACATATACTTACTAAGATTTTGTTTAACATTTTTCTCGGGGATTGAAGGATGTCCAAGTGGCGCAATAATATGCTGATGCACTGGAGTGTCTGGACCTGAAATATGAGTTAATTTCATTTAACATTCAAGCTAACAATATTTTAATAATGTAGTACCTACTACAGTAAAAGGCCAATAAGTGGCCAGCCTTTACAAGTTAATAAATTGAGTATTTACTAGCTGACCCGCGCAACTACGTCTGAGTCACATATTGCAACATTTTTCGTTGACGCTATTGGTTATAGCATGATCTACTACAAACAAACAAACTCTTCAGCTTTATAATATTATTCATAATATTATGTAACGTGTTTTTTAAACTGTTACATGCTTTTCATATTTTAGTCGATTTCGGAACGATTTTTATACTGTCTTTTATTGGCTATGGTTGAGTTCGGCAACTGTCATTTTTTGACGTTTCACTTTACGACCTGATTTCGTCATCGAGGCATTTATCTCGCCAATTTAATTTTAAAAATCCGGTATAATCACGGATATTTTTAGGCCAAACGATGCCATAATCGCTGCCTTAAACACCCAGGACGAGGTGTTCAGAAGGAGGGATCCTTAATTTCTTCGGATTTCAATATTGGACGATGCTCTAGTGTGATTTTCACCTAATTTGGATTTATCGGTGCACACGGGAAAAGTCATTTATTAACGGAAAAACGGTAAGTTCCTTCTTGGGACGCCATGCTCCCCACGTGTTGAAATTCTAATAGACTTGTGTATTAACCTTTTAAAATTTTGTTACAGCCCTGCTGTGGCGTTTTTCTTCTACTTTTTCTTTTTCTCTCGTCTGATTATAATTTTCCATTTCATGGATTCTGGATTCTCTCATCTTCGACGCCGAAATCTTGAGGTCTAATTTAACATTTTTTTAGCCAGACATCTGGCCCAAACTTAATTAACTTTTTTCACAAAAGATACATTTTTGTCGCTCTGCGAACAGGGACTTGAAGTAGCTTCCTGATCTGGTTAGTTATTATTGCATCTTATAATTTGTAGTATTGTTTACAGAACACATTATATAGTTTCTGTAAAACATTATTGTTTATTGTTGTAATTTACAACTGGAATTTTTTTTTGATGTTTCCTTGTAAGTAAACAATATTTCCTAGTAACATTATTGTACTATTGTGTATGTTTAACTTTTATGGTTACAGCATTACCCATTTAACTTTTTACTCTTGCAAAACCAACATTTGTATGGTAAGACAGTTTTGTTTTGTATAAGTAACTCAACATTGTAAAACTAAGTGCGGTGTAATTTTATTTCTTATTTAATTTTAAGAGCGTTTACGCCGTCCATGCGCTGTTTGACTCCAAAACAGTACTTTTCAAACCCTTTAATACCATCAACCCTTTATTTTACAAAAATGATAATTACTAATAACTTTAGGAAATTTCGTTGTCTCAATAGTTGGAGAGAAAAATATTTCAATTAATAGAGTAATGGTAAATTCTATCAAGATAACTCAACAGAGGTTTTCTTAATTTCCCTTTCAGCGTCAGTTTCGACGCTCTAATTATAGGAAACCACTGGCAAACCTAATTAGATTTTTTTTTTACCTATTGCTAAGATCCTAAGGAATATAGTTGGAGAAGAAAATTGTTTGATTTAGGTTTCTTTATATAAGAAATTAAAGTTCAAACAATGTGAAATATTAAGGAATTAAAATGTTTTTTTCACCGATATATCTTACTTGATTTAATATAATAATAGCATAATATAATAGAAGAACATATGCTTTAAAACATCCAATTTAAAATTTCAAATAATTTACAGTGATTATTTTTCTATAAATATTTGAAAACTACTATAAATCACTGCGCGCGAGCAATTTCAAATCACTGCTCGCACCCCCACCCGCCGCCTGCTGTCATCGGTTCGTCGCGCCCTCGTGACGTCATCGTAGTCGCCGACTACACCCCCGAACATTTGGTGTCTTTTTCAAGACAACTCTTGTTCAATTCCTTTACGGAATTATCGTCAAAAACGTCTGTGCCCCTTCAGGGAAAAGCCACAGTTTCGTGGTTCTTGGTGGAAACCTCACGGTGCCAACGAAACCAAGAGGGTGTTGACCCGACTCACCCGCCGAACCCCTTCAGGGCTAGGCATCAATCGGAAGGGCTCTGGAGCCGCGGCCTTGGGGGATCTCCTAGTCGCGACCAGACGCTTAACCCCGTTCTCTTTCAGCTTGCACCCGGGACGGTTGGGAGTGTCTACCCCTTCGGCCCGGTTTGGTCGCAAGACCCATAGGGACCCGCTGTACAATAAGACTGACAGCGGGATCACACAGCTTAGGGCACACCTTAGGTACTCACCTCTCTGCCTACCCCCGGCAGAGAGGGTACACACCCCCGGGCCCATCCACCCGGGGAGCTAGGATTGTTAGGTTGTTAGGCGTAGGTTAGAGAGCTTCACTCTCAATGTCAGTTTCTTTTTAGCTGACAAACATTAGGACCAAACATGTCTGACCAACTCCTTTTGGAGTTCGTCCGGCATGTTCTGTTAGAGGACGAGTACTTCAAGAAGAAGTACGGAGCCAAACTCGCTGCGTTCCAGCGAAACCCCATCGCGGATTTCAGCGATGTCCTCGACAGCCCGCTGTCGTCCCAGTCCGCGGACAAAGGCATTCCGAAAATGCCGGAGTCCTTAGCCGCCGTTGTTTCCGGAACAACGGCTCAATCCGCGTCTCAACCCGATTCCGAGAGGATGGACACGTCAGTGCCCCACTCCGACTCGGAATCCATTTCGGATTCCTCCTCCGCCTCCTCGTCCTCCGAAGACGACTACCAAGTCGTCGGAAAGGGCAAGAGGAAGAAGGGGAAGAACTCCCAGGCCAGTTCGGCCAAGAAACCGGTCGCCGCGTCCTCCCGCGCCCCCTCCCCCGCCGCCGCCCAGACCAGTAGGCCTTCTAGCCCTAGGGCTACCCAATCCGCCTCAGCTTCGGCTAAGAAGCTTAAGCCCCCTCCCCCGCTCTTCATCCAAGACAAGTCCAAGTGGACTGAAGTCTCCAAGATGTGCATGGATCGTAAGATCCAATACACGTCCGCCCGTAGCACCCAGCAGGGCATCAAAGTCACGGTCCCTACGACCAACGACTACAGGGAGCTCTCCCGTCATCTTCGTGTTCGGAATATTGCATTCCACACTTACTCCCTTCCTGAGGAGAAGCCCACCCGTGTGGTGATCAGGCGGATCCCCAAAGAAATCCCCACCGAGGACATCCTCGAGGACCTCAAAGGACAGGGTGTCCCTGTCATCACAGTTCACCGCCTTCATAAGGCTAGAGGAGGCGACCAGTACGACATGGTACTGGTCGTCTGCGAACCTGTCGATGGGCATCACCCGATTTTCAAGGTGAAATCGGTCTGCTCCCTCTCAGGCATCTCCATTGAGAAGCCATACCGTTCTAACATTGTAGGCCAGTGTCACAGATGCCAGTTGTACGGGCACAGTCAAGCTAACTGCTTTGCGCCACATAGGTGCGTAAAGTGCCTAGGTGGCCACAGCACGGCCGACTGTCCCCGCCCAAAGGACATCTCCAAGTGCACAGAGCCTCCTAGCTGTGTTCTCTGTGGACAGTCCGGACACCCGGCCAACTACCGTGGCTGCCCCAAAGCCCCCAAGGCTTCATCTTCGAAGCTGGCTAAGCGTGCCCTCGCCCGACAACAGAGAGAGAGTCCCTCTGTTAAGATTCCCTCTTCTCAGATGCCCGAGCGTCTTAGTCCTCAAAGGCCCACTCCCTGGACCTCCGAGAATCACCAAAGAGCTTTCCCAGCTCTCTCTAAGGCTCAAGCCAACCCCACTCCCGGGCTCCCTACAACCCCTGCGCCCGCGCCCTCCCCTATGGTCGCCCCCGTTACCGCACCCACGCCTCCTGGCCCCGTGGCCGCAGAGGAGGAAACAAACTTCGATGTCATCCTCGGTGCCTTCCAGGTATTCTGTACCCCGGAAGCGGACCGAATGGCAAACGAGATCAGGGCTGCCAAAAAGTCTGCCATCGAATATGGCAAGATTTTCAAGCGTTACCCCACAATTGAAAAAGCCATCCGCGCCCTAAACCACAATTAATTTATTATTATGGATAGGAACAAATTAATAGCGTGTACCAAGCCCCGATCCCTAAAACTAGGCTACTTTAATGCCAACGGCATTAACGGCCAGCGTGATGAGATCGCCACATTCCTCCGCGACCATCAACTGGATATCCTCCTCATACAGGAGACCTTTCTCAAGCCTAGCCACCGCGATCCGAGAATTGCAAACTATCGCATAGTTCGCAACGATCGGACACGCTGTCACAAGGGCGGTACACTCATTTATTATAAAAAGGAGCTGCACTGCATCCCGATAGATCCCCCTCCGTTAGAGTCTCTCCTCGAGGTATCCATCTGTCGGCTCGGCATGACCGGTCATCAACCGATCAGCATAATCTCTGCGTACATCCCTCCCGGCGGTTCGACCGCTGAGAATATTTCACTCACCAAGGACCTCACAGTCCTCTTCGGCTTGAGCGACTCCGTTATTATAGCGGGTGACCTCAACGCCAAACACCCCGCCTGGAACAGCACGACGACCTCTGCCAGAGGACGCCTCGTGTTCGACCTAGGGGCCTCCCTTAACTTTGACCCCATCGCTCCTATGGAGCACACTCACTACCCGCACGATCCCGACCATCGTTCTGACGTGCTCGATATAGCGCTGCTCAAGAATGTCAGCTTAAAGCTACATCTCATTGAGACGCTACACGAGCTTGATTCCGACCACCGTCCAGTGCTCGTGCACTTAGTTCCCCGCTCAGGTCCTTCAGACCCCAGCAAGCCCCCGCCTTCCCAAGTGATTACCGACTGGAGGAAAGTCAGCGAAAAGCTGAATTCCACTACGTCACCTCACCTGGATTCCATCCCTGAACACATTATCTCGGTCGCAGACACGACGGCCGCCATCAACTCGTTTACAGAACACGTTCAATCCATACTGAAGGATTGTTCACGGGAAGTCCCAGCAATGAGCGATCATCGCTGGAGACTACCCGCTGACGTACGTGAACTGATAACCGAGAAGAACGCGGCCATCCGTGCCTACAGCAACTTTCCTTGCGACGCGAACAAGGCTCACATGCGTAATTTACAGCTCGCTGTAAAGAACCGCGTCAGTGAGCACCGTTCCAGTCAATGGGACAAGACGCTGAGCGAACTCGAGCCCACTCACCAAGCTTTCTGGCAACTGCAGAGAAAGATGCGCAAAACCGAAGAGGCTTCGATGCCTCCTCTCGTTCGTCCTGATAAGAGCGTCGCTTTCGATGACTCTGAAAAGGCAGAATGCCTAGCCGACAGCCTGGAATCTCAGTGCTCTCCCAGTTTACAACCAGTAGACCAACGACACCTCGATGAGGTGGACGCCGAGGTCGAACGTAGAGCCGCCCTACCCCCTGTTGAAGACCCTGATGCTCCTCTGCCTTCTATCACACCTGAAGAAGTGCACGACATCATCAAAGGGCTTCAGCCACGGAAAGCACCTGGCTCCGACGGATTCACCAATAGGGTGTTTAAAGTCCTACCCGCTCAGCTAATCGCGTTAATGGCAGCCATCTTCAATGGCGCCCTTTCGAACAACATCTTCCCTCAGGTTTGGAAGGAGGCCACAGTCATCGGTATTGCCAAACCTGGCAAACCCAAGGCGGAGCCTTCGAGCTACCGACCCATCAGTCTCCTGAGTGCCCTCGGCAAAATCTACGAGAGGCTTATTTATAAGCGTCTCAAAGATTATGCCGAGGCCAAGAGCCTCATTCCGAACGAACAATTCGGGTTTAGGACCGAACACTCGTGCGTTCAACAGGTCCACCGTATCGTCGAGCACGTGAGCGCTGGATTCCAGCGCGGTTCGATAACAGGCGTGTTGTTTTTCGACATAGCGAAAGCGTTCGACAAAGTCTGGCACAACGGCTTAATATACAAGCTGTACCAACTGGGAGTGCCGGACCGTCTCGTGCTCATCTTGCGAGACTTTTTGTCCAATCGCACCTTCCGCTATCGCGTCGGAGGAGCTCTCTCCTCCCCTCACCCGATTCGTGCCGGAGTCCCTCAGGGCTCGGTCATCTCCCCACTCATTTTTACGTTGTTCACCAGCGATATCCCTAAGAGCAAAAAGGCTCAGCTAGCCCTGTTCGCGGACGACACGGCCATTTATTATACTGGTCGTTGTCAGAACGTTATCGCCAAAACGCTCCAAACCTCAGCCAACGTCCTCGGCGCTTGGTTTAGGAAGTGGAGGATCGAGGTTAACCCCGATAAGAGTCAGGCGGTTCTCTTCTCTAAACCGCGTATCAATCCCCCCAGCCCCCGTCCGATCACTATGTACGGCAAGCCTATCCCTTGGGAGAAGCAAGCCAAATACTTAGGAGTCATACTTGACCAACACCTGTCCTTCGGGGCACATATCAAAGCAGCCCGCGACCGAGCTGCCTTCGCTATGAGTAGGCTTCATTTCATGATAGCGGCTAAGAGCAAGTTGTCACTCAAGTGCAAGTTGCGTCTCTATACCGCAGTGATCCGTCCCATCATGTCGTACGCTTGTGTTGTGTTCGCACATACCAAGCCTCGCTATATCCACAGGATGCAGACGCTCCAAAACCGATTCTTACGTAGGGTCACGGGTGCCCCGTTTTACGTACGTAACGAACGTCTCCACGTAGATCTTAGGATGCCCACCTTATTGCAGTTCATGAAACGCCTCACCAAGCGTTTCTTCGATCGTGCAATAAAGCATCGTAATCCCCTGATCGCATCGGCCGCCCGATACGACCCCTCGCGTATCAGTCAGGTTCGCCGTCCAAGGCACACACTCGTAACTCCCGACGACGCTATCACTCTCCTCCAGGAGAGCCGTAGGGAAACTAGTACGCTCCTCAAGCGTAAACCCCGTTTCAAACCGCCGTCTTTCCGCCCTCGCCGTCGAGGTCCGTCGCGACGTCCCGGTAATTGCCCTCCCCGACCCTTGCTCGAGCCAGCCCGCGATGCTGTGCCAGTAGTTTTAAACCAGCCCATAAATAATATTACTCAGATCCAGCCTGTCCCCTTGCTGCCCTCCCCCAGCGACGCCCTAAGCCGAGGTCCGAGCCCCACAGGGGGTGCCCTTAGCATGTAGTCAAACTCAAACTCAAACTCAAAGCATTTATTTCAATTAGACCATTACAGGCACTTTTGAATGTCAAAACACAAAAAAATAAACTAAGCTACAGTCCCAGTCACAGGGCATAATAACTTGTGAAAGTACTGTAGTTGCCCATTCGAAAGCGTAGATCTCTATGGAGAAGAATGGGCAAGAAACTCCATGGACACTCTTTTAAATCATTATGTTGTTACAAAGTCTCGGTTACATCATTCATGTCGAGATTAAACATACATGTGAGAACGATGTAGAAAGACGTGCGAGTCAGAGCGTCCAGAATAAAAAAGATAAAATTAACAATTCAAAAATACAATAATCCATGGCAGCTGCGAGATGACCAGTCACAACTGACAGCGCCCGTTCACGAACATGACGCATGGATCAGCCATCATTCAACTCAACCATTTTGGAGGGAACTAAACGACCCGACACACGCGCCACCATCAGCGAGACATTTGAGTGAGCATGACATTTCTCAACCGCCAGGGCAAAGTCGCTTAGTTTGTAAGTTTTTTGCCCTGGCTGGAGGCCTTAAATTCAAGGCATCCACAGGATAGTCCGGTTGAGCAGACGACAACCTCCTAGGTTGAACTGCGAGATGCCATACACAAAAAAAAAAAAAAATTTCAAATCAGTCCGCCGCGAGGCTTTCTAGAGAGAGGACATGTCGCTCGGCGCTCTGCCTGACCCGAGTTGACCTTAGTCGTACTTGGAAGGATAGCGGACGTTTATAGTGTGATTAAAAAATCTTGGTACTTTGATGATTAAATTTTTTTATTATTATTTTTGATGACTGACAATATTTTTAGTGACAACCAATATCTACCCTATTTTTTTACCTAAGAATTTTATTTATTAAAACTTTTACTTATTTTTTTGTAAATAAGAACATAAATTGTTTTTAAAGTTAACGCCAACCTATTGTATTTCCCTCATAAGAGGTGTCACTAAGAGGAACATCGCGTCAGGTTAAAATATAATATAAAATAAACGTAAGTAAATCCGTATAAAGTGATTTATTTGAATAGAATAAGAAATATTTATTAATCAGTCACAAATCAATAATAATTAACGAAGTTCGGTTTCTTTCTAAAGACAATCGGCAGAATTCGTACAACATACTTTTTTTGTTGTTCTGTGATAGAATTTGTACCACTTATTAAGGTAACTAAACCATTCATTTTCATGAAACATTAGTATTTTTAGAAGTCCGGATTAATTAATTATATCAATTAAAAGATTCAAGTAATTAAACGTAAAATAATCTAAAACTAAACGCAACTAAACGTAGCTATGGTTTTAGAAGTTGCCATTTGTAAAATATCACGAGGCTCAAAATGATAAATAATTATTTAAAAATAGAAATAACAGTAAATATAATTAACCAATTACACATTATACCTTACAATGAATAATTATTGCATACAATCTTAATAGTTAACTATATAATGATTGGAATATTATTTTTGCCATCAATGTCTTTTTTGTATTGGCAATTATTTTATTGACAGGTTACGAAAATCTTTCCGAGTCTCTGTTCAGTTCTTTGCTGTTGTTTTGGATTGTGGTTTGTTACTGCATCTGAGCAATTTAGCAAATTATCTAGCCATTTTTACGTTGAGTTGAGCAACTGCTCCTCCGTACTCTATCTGTTGATAGTACTTTCGCGAAAGGACGCTTTATTAGTTGTGCTGTGTGTGTACGTGCTTTAATTATTAAAATGACGAGTTTGCAATGCATCAATTGCAACGTTCGCTTGTCGCGAATAAGAAGGCACGCTTTATCCGACGAGAGTGAAGATATCGTCAATACTATTCGGCTGTGGACATATCCTAGAGATGTAAGTAGTTTCCAAATAACATTTTGCGTACGAGTGTGCCAGTTACGAAGTGATAACTTTTACGTGTTAAAAAGTAGCCTTACCATTTAAACTACACGATATCATACTAAAATAATGTGTGTACTAAAACTAATCTAAAACACTGTTGTGGTTGTATAAATATTTACAATTTGTCCTTTATACAAACAATTTGTCCTGTAAACAATCACTTATGTGTTTGTACATTAACAAACACATAAGTGATCTTTTACATGTATTGTTTACTTGCCTAACACTTGGTTGCCTAACTTGGTATGCGTAACACTGTTAAAATAGTTATTACTGTTAGTATGACTATCATAGTCATATAAAGCAATGTTCAGCCATACTCAAAATCACTTAATTATTTTCTATTTCTAGATAACACCTGCTGACCATGTTTGCCATGCATGTTGGCAGCTAGCTACTCATCCACGTTCTTCTGATAATATGCCGAGGAGACGCATAGGCCATCAAAGTGTTTGTGTTGTATGCGGACGATCCATACTACGAATCAGTCGACGCAGGATTTTGATTGAAGGTGCAAATGAAGAAGAACAAAGAATGGCTAACACAGTTGCTACTTGGATACAACCACGAGAGGTATAACAACATGTACCTATTATAACCTTTATCAATAAGGTACCTTGATTTGATTTAAACTAAGAAATAAGACAATATAATTATTTCTCACTAATACCATGCATTTTTTAATGCAAGCTTTTCTTTATTTATATTTTTTATTTTAGCTTCGTTCTGAAGATGAAGCTTGTGTGCCATGTTGGCTAAGAGCTAGAAGAACAAGGGTTGTTTCACCAAATGAAGATATTCAACCCATTGTACTTGATCATCTGGAGAGTGATCATTCTGATTTGTTGTGTGCTGTATGTGGTCAGAGTCTATCCACCCCAACATCAGATCAAGAGTGGAATCCCGACAATACTGCTCGTTTGTTGGAGCACCAGCAGGTATATACGAAATAATATATTTATAGTAATTAGCTTATAAACATGTGTCACGCAAAGGGCAATTACTATTTTATGTTGCTAAATCTGGGACAGTCATGATGTTGGCTCCACTAACAACAAAAGGATACTGGTTTTTCCATTGTCACATAGCCCTTCTTCTCTACTCCAGTGAGCAATAAACCTATTCACTCATATTAACACAACATAGATATTTTTGGTAAAGGTTTTCTGTAAGGTGAAAACCAATCATTGTATGTCAAGAACTATTCTGTAGCTTGGTCATGATGGGTGCAATTTATGTCTATCAAACTTAGTGTTTAATTTTTATTTCATCAATGTTATTTATATTTACAGATGTCATCCATGAATGAAGTTTGTGGAGTTTGCTGGGGCCAAGCTCGAGATTTGAGCTTCAATGTTCCAGAAGAACCACAAGAAAGACCCCAACATATTGTGTTGCCCAATATAAGAAGAGCGGCTGAAACACCAAGACATTGCATTTTCCAAGAGTGCATGGAACCAGAGCGAAATATTGTGCCTGAAGAAACCAGGCAACACGTACTGGTTAGGTACCAATATTTTATACCAAGAGGTGCTCGTATTTGCTCCTTACATAGACAGGAGGCTAATTATGAAAACCTGTATACTGCTGAGTATAGCCCATAGAGGAGATTATTTTTATATTAATGGAAGGGTTAAGTAATATCTCTTATGAGAATATTCAAAACTACCCCGATAACCAAGTACAGTACTTTATCGGCATAAATAAACAACAACATCAACAAATATTAGATGTAACACCGAGGCTTAAGAATATGCATCGGGGTAGTTTTGCATTAACAGCCTTATTGTGTAAATTAAGGACTGGGGATTCAGGGGACAGATTGTCATGTCTATTTCAAGTTCCGAGAAGGACCCTAGAGACATTAATGTCTGTAGCAAGAAATATTTTGCTAACTGATTATGTTCCACAATTTCTTGGTTTTTCTCATTTAAGAAGGGAGCAAGTGGCAGCAAGAAATTCATACATTGCCGATCACATTTTTGGTGAGCCTAATGCACCAGCTGATCAAAAAACTGCAATCACAATAGCTGATGCAACATATATATATACACAAAAAAGTAGTAATTACTTGTTCCAAAAGGATACATATTCCCTTCATAAATATAGGAATTTATTAAAGCCATTTATCCTCTGTGCCTCTGATGGATATATTATAGATGTACGCGGACCATATAGTGCCACTACAAATGATGCCACCATAATGAATAATTTATTAAATGAAACTGAATTTAATGATTTTTATAACGAAAACGATATCTTCATTGTAGATAGAGGTTTTTGTGACTGCATGGATAGTCTGCATCAGAAAAGATATATAGGTCATATGCCTGAAACCAAAGAAGACGGCCAATCACAGCTATCTACTCTTGATGCCAACCGTTCACGCTGTGTCACTATTAACAGGTGGGTAGTAGAAGCTGTGAATGGCCGTTTTAAGAGAGACTTCAAAATATTCCGCCATGAATATTTTAACCGTGGTTGTCGCAGTTTAATGGCAGATTTTAAAATAGCAGCTGCTCTGCTGAATGCGTTTACTCCGCCATTTACAGAAAATATACATGCAGAGCAGTTTGTGTCAATCATATTTGAGCGCCTGTTTTTAACGAATACTGTAGCTGAATTAGTTAGGTTACATAATTTAAACAGGCGCGGTTCCTGGTTTGTACCCATAGACGCGACAACCCTCTCCTTTCCGCGACTATCCATGGAGGAATTGATATTATTTGCTTGTGGTATATATCAAATTCGCCAGGCTCGTTCATATGTGGGTGAGCATTTTCGCTTTCATGGAGTATATACATTAGAGGTATCTCGAGAGAGAATACATGGCTTAGAGGGAATAAACCCAATGTTGCTCCGTGCTAAAATAAAGTCCCGCCATTCTTCTGCTAGAACTTATTTTGTTTTCATAGTTGCAGAAACAAATATGAATGGTCCGGACGCAATCAAAAGTTATTGCTGTAATTGCATTGTAGGTTTAAGAACAGTGGGATGCTGCTCACATGTTATGAGCATTATTTGGTACCTTAGTTACGCTCGCCATGAACGTATGACCCGACCTGCCCCTTTCCTAGATGAAATAATATTAAGGATCGATTAGGTAATTATAAGAACAATAAAATAAATGTAATTTCCTACAAAAACAAAGTAGTTTTATTTACCCACACTCAAAACTCCATCAGCACTTCATCATTCATCATCATCAAACTATTCCAGACCGCTGCTGGACGTAGATCTCTCCTAAAGCACCCTACTAAACAGGTACAATTCTCATGTCAATTTGTCAACTTAATGATAAGTAAAACACTACAAAGACAGCACCAGCTATCTAGAACACGTAATAATATTTATTGGGACATAACCTCAATAATATTTATTGGGACATAACCTCAAAAATAAAACTGGTTATAACTTTTAAGTCCCAACTTCTAAAAATCTAAGAATTTTAAGAGGGCTTGCCTATCGTATTGACTACCAATTAAAACAAAAAATATAGCAAAACACGATATTTTATTAGGTGTACGAAACTCCCATACAACCCTGCCGATCGCCTTTAGATCAACAAATTCATGTTTGAATAACTAAAAAACGACTTTAATATTAATCATAACTATAGCTATACTTGCAATATATTATTGAATACTTATTTTATGCACTCGTACTTTAGTAATCCGTGTACGTTCAAATTCAAATTCAAATTAAATTTTACTACAACAATTGCACTCGAACGGATCATAGTGGGTTAGTTTGACTATAGCGCAAGAGAACGCGCCAGCGCTATGCACACAGGCACGCGAGCTTTTGTGTGCGTAAAAAATGCATTGAATTACCTAAACTTGACTTCGCGCGATAGACGTAAACGCTCTTAAGTGAACTTTGGTTTAACTTAATAATCATACTTTATGTGACTTGAACTTATATTGTAAATTATTGCTGCATCTTTTCATTGCTAAACACTTTGATATTTTCATAAAAAACAACTTGTAACTTTAAAAATATTTCAACTTAACCTCAAATATTTTATAACTTTTGAAATCTTGCATTTTGCTTTGCTCATCAATTATTATCATTTTTTTTTTATTCTTTAATTTTTAGGGACTTTTATAACGCACAGCGTATGCCAGTCCCATCGTAACCTAACACAAGATACACATCCAACTGATCAATGTATCAGGGCCATAAAGTCGAACAACTTTCTCGCATCTTCAGAACTCGGCTTATTTAATATTTGATGGAATGTACCTATATTGTTCTTGTTCAACTTCAAAACCCTGAACAGCTTACTCCTATCAGCCTCATAGCGAACACATTCCATTAACAATTATTATCATATTGTTTATTCAAAATGGATAAAGAAGTTCAGTCTTCTCTGCCTCTTGCTAAAGATAACATAGAAACTGATGGTGCATGCACAGTTCCTAATGTTGCACCTTTTGTTCCTGACATGATTAATTTGACAGATGTACCACATTCTTTTGATCATAATGACAGGATTGCACACTCTTCCTCAGCTTTTGCGACGAACGCTTTGCCTTTATTTAATTCAATGAATGTTTTGGTTATTGAAATGAACATATTAAAAAGAATTTTCCTTCTGCAATTAAGTTGCCCTATTTAAAAAAGAGTAGAACATAGAGTATAGTAATATAGATTAAGTATAATTAAATTCGATGGGAAATCTTGTGTTAGAGAATTTATTACTGAAGTTGAAGAATATTTTTTATACAAAAATTTTGATGAAATTTTGTTGGGTGGTTCATTTACGGACTTGCTTAGTGGTATTGATCTGAAATGGTTTCGCACAGTTCGCTTTCGTATTCCATCCTGGCACAAGCTTAAACTTGCTTTACTTAAACGTTTTGACAGGCCGGATTTTGACTATTTTCTGGAACATGACCTTCGTACGAGGAAACAGAAGAGTTCTGAATCTCTTCCAGATTTCATTACAGAAATAATGGACATGGCTAGTTGTCTTTCTTTGCCATTGTTTGATGCGGTTTTGAATAACATTATTGAACATAACATGTTACCTATTTACACACTATTTATATTTGGTAAGCGTATTGATTCTGTAGAACAATTTCTTGTTCTTGCAAAAGAACTTTGGAGTAGAAAATAAAACTTTATATAAATTTTGTAAAAGTAAGTATGATCCTAATAGTTGTATTCTGGGTTCAAATAGTCATGAAAAATTTTCACAGTT
This sequence comes from Standfussiana lucernea, assembly GCA_964057025.1. Lineage (NCBI taxonomy): Eukaryota > Metazoa > Arthropoda > Insecta > Lepidoptera > Noctuidae > Standfussiana > Standfussiana lucernea. The sequence goes on along the minus strand of CAXKUT010000221.1, from coordinate 17,018 downwards.
AGGTTGTAAAATAAATTCTGTTTCTAGTTCTGCTTATACAGCTGATGGTTCTTCACAGATAAATTATTGGTACACGATTTACTTCTAAACATTTCGTTGAATTTTTGTATGGTTTTAATATCACTAAAATATTTTATAATACTTTATACACGCCTCAAAACAATACAGTTGAGAGATACAATAAAACTGTTGAAACTTGCATAGCTTGTTTTGTTAAAGCAGATCATAGAACTTGGTCTAAGTATTTATCTAATGTTCAATTAGCTTTGAATAATGGTGTTGATCTAGCTACAGATTTCACCCCTGATTTTTTGATGTTTGGTAGAGAGCTTATTTTTGATGCTTCTTTGCATCGTTTTATAACTTGAGTGAACTGGAAGTTTCCAATAGAACTCACTATGCTGATTCTCTTAACTCACTTAGTGATATTTTTGTTAAAGTTCAAACTCATTTATTAAAAGCTTATCAGCTTATCTATTATATTAAGGGTCGTAAAGTCATTTCTTTTGATGTGAGGAATGTTGTGTGGAGAAGAAGTTTTGTTCAATCTCTTGCACCTACTTATTTTTCGGCAAAACTTGCTCCTAAGTTTATTAAATGTAAAATTATTGAAAAGATCTCTGATAATGTTTATATTCTGAAAGACCTTAATAAGGGTACCGCTGGTCGTTATCATGTTAAGGATATAATAAAATTTTAATTTGGTTTCCAAGTGTTAGTCTTGATTTTGATAATTTTGTTTGAAGCGCGCTTTTGTTAGTGTGATGTAAGATGGGATGGATGATAGGTTAATAGCACTTTAAATGAAGATGTATGTTAGGTAACTTCTTATAAATTTATTGAATTTGAGACCTTAACATTCTAAAACACAACTTAGGACCTTTTAATAACCTGTTCTACCCACACGACTACATTTTTCATATCAAAGGATCTTATTATTATTTCTAAGTATTATTATTTTTTATGCAGTCTTGTATGCAATTTTTTTGTACATTCTTGTATACAATTTCTGCATTGGTACCTACTACTTTTGTACACTCTGTTCTCGCTTGTAGAGGTTTACCTATCTTTCTTTTTTTACGGATCTCGGTATAATTTTTTCCTTGATTTCGTTGTTTTTTTTTTTGCTTCTGTGCTCGGAAGATTGGTGGTGTTGTACCGATCACAGAATGCATGTCTTTTTTTGCTTCTGTGCTCGGAAGATTGGTGGTGTTATGCCGATCACAGAATGCATGTCTTTTTTTTGCTTCTGTGCTCGGAAGATTGGTGGTGTTGTGCCGATCACAGAATGCATTTCTTTTTCCGCTATTGTGCTCGGGAAGTTGGTAGTGTTGAGCCGATCACAATATGCGTTTATTTTCGAAGGTGTTCGTGCTCGGAAGATTGGTGGAGTTGTGCCGATCACAACATTCTTCTTTATTTTTTTGCATCTTTAGAGATGTGGAGATTTTAAACTGTATCTCACAGTTGTAATTCGTTCTTGCTAGTCAGTGGCGATGGTGCCTAACTGTACTCATATAGACATTTTTGGATTATTCTTGTTAGACAGCGGCAATTGCGCCTAACTGTACTCTTAATTTATACTTGTTAGTCGGTGGCTATGGTGCCTAACCGAACTCATATTGGTATTTTTGTTGTATTCTTATACATATTGTTCAGCGACTACTACGCTTAACTGTACTTGTAATATTTCTTGGATTTAACTTGTTAGTCAGTGGCGAAGGTGCTTAACTGTACTCATGTGGTTCTTTAGTATTATAGGTCGGTTGTGCTTGTAGCTTGACTGCACTTATTGTTTTCTTTTGGTTTTGTTTCTTTTCCAGGATCTTTTTGGAAACGTTTTATTGGAATTTATATTTCCTGTCTTTTTAAAAAAAAAGTTTTTTTACCTTGTTTGTTTTTAGCATAAAAGAAATTGCTTTCTTTTATTTTTTCGGGGAGGGATGTAATGTAACGTGTTTTTTAAACTGTTACATGCTTTTCATATTTTAGTCGATTTCGGAACGATTTTTATACTGTCTTTTATTGGCTATGGTTGAGTTCGGCAACTGTCATTTTTTGACGTTTCACTTTACGACCTGATTTCGTCATCGAGGCATTTATCTCGCCAATTTAATTTTAAAAATCCGGTATAATCACGGATATTTTTAGGCCAAACGATGCCATAATCGCTGCCTTAAACACCCAGGACGAGGTGTTCAGAAGGAGGGATCCTTAATTTCTTCGGATTTCAATATTGGACGATGCTCTAGTGTGATTTTCACCTAATTTGGATTTATCGGTGCACACGGGAAAAGTCATTTATTAACGGAAAAACGGTAAGTTCCTTCTTGGGACGCCATGCTCCCCACGTGTTGAAATTCTAATAGACTTGTGTATTAACCTTTTAAAATTTTGTTACAGCCCTGCTGTGGCGTTTTTCTTCTACTTTTTCTTTTTCTCTCGTCTGATTATAATTTTCCATTTCATGGATTCTGGATTCTCTAATCTTCGACGCCGAAATCTTGAGGTCTAATTTAACATTTTTTTAGCCAGACATCTGGCCCAAACTTAATTTACTTTCTTCATATAAAGATGCAACAATAAGGATAATCTCAAATTAGTAATTTAATATTTAAAGTAAAAGGAAGCTACTGATATATTAAACAGGGTATTAACAAAGGTATTTCAATTGTTTCTATTATCCTAGTTTAGTCACCCCCGGAAGATTAGAGGTCCGACTCTCCGGACTGTTCTATCTGGCAAGTATTTTTTAAATGTAGTGTGCGTTCCCAAGGCGCCCGAAATTCTTTTATTGTTACACATACATCTTTTTTTTAAATTTTTAATAGGAGAACACACACACACACACACATTTTTTTTTGCTCTTGTATGATTTCTTACATAGGATCTTACACTTGATCCCACACACACCCCGGGTCTGTTACAATTAGTATTGATAAAATAATGTTATGATCTTTCATACGCTAAAACTGATTAGGTCTATGTATTTCCTTGCACTTACTCAGGTTTCTTAAAATTTCAAATCTCATACAGTACAATCTGATAATACAGTGAAAGAAAAGATCAGGGAAAATCTAAATATTGTTTAAATTAAAAAACTTACCCATGTTTTCTTTTTGGAGTTCATTCTTTTCAACATTCATTGATGTATGCGGCAAATTTTCAATATTTGAAGTGGGATCTGGAAGTAAAATTCATCATGATTCCATTCATTTTAAAGTTTTAAATGAATGATTTTTACAATTTTAAGATTATAGATAGGTACCTGATGATGTTGATGGCAGCTCCAAAATTTGTTGCAATGGCTTTCTATTAACAGATGTAAATCTCTTCAGTGACAATAGTGCTGAAAAATAAGATCACTAATTATTTCAATAGAGCTGCAAATGATTAATTAAGTATTAACCTAAATCCAAACAGGAATATTTATGTTACAGTATAGTGGATTATATTACTTTATGTAAATATGACAATTTAAACAAACCTGGCATATTAAGTGTTGGCACAGCAATGTTACTGATTTTGTTGTTACGACATAGATATTTATCTTCGAAGTGTGAGCGGCATACACGGCGGTACTTATATATGTGCTCGTTTTCCAAGCCCAAGATATCACTACCAATCGCATAAAGCCATGTGTTGAAGCGTTCTCTATCTTTTTCAGGATTTGGGAACTTATGGAGCACTTGACGCATATCTAAAACAAATAATGAAGACCTTAAACTTAGGAAATATCCAAGTCAAGTTTACAAAGTCTTATTTAGGTTTTACTGTCAAGATTTAACAATAGCTAGGCTAACAGCTTTGCTACAATATAAGTGAACTTTGGGCCGAGGGGTGCAAATGATAAAGTATCATTAAGACTATACTATACTACTAGTATCGTTATGCAATTTGTAATTTCAACAAGCAAGTAACTCTGACATACCTCCACTATCCTTGCATCCTGGAACACAGCAGTACTTGTCCGAAGACATAGTGTAATAAAACAATATGCACTAAAGGAGTCCTATCTCAAACACGACACTACACCAGAGTCCTGCCTCAATTTTGGTATAAAACACACAAAATTATTTCTGATCACAATTATGGATAAGCCGGAGGAACCTTAGCTCAACTCGACGACAAATGCACAACGAAAAACAGAAAGATTGAAAAAATATCACACGAAACCGGCGCAAGCGTCAGGCATCAGCAGACATTTACATTTGATGTTACCACTTTATTGAAAAATAGACTGCCAATAAAATTCTACTGTGTCGCTGCAATAAACAGGAGCAAAATTATGTTAGATATTTTTAAATACTTTAAGAACATTTTTCGTTATTTCTTTCAACCAATGGAATATCTTACTGACCAATTTTACTAATAAAATCTTAGAAACTGACCAATAATAATTGTCGCAGATTATAATAAAACCTACTATTCTAGTAGCAATCAGGTCAGTTCAGTCACACAAAGTTTTCAATGTTCAGTTTAGTTTAGTGCCATCTGTCGAAATTTTGTTGAAAATTGGTGCAGAGCTGCCATCTCTTTTCGAAAGTAGGAAAATATCCACATTATAATCCGACAAAATATAATACACATCTTTCACCTTGTTTGCTTAAGGACTATTATATACTTCGTGATTTAGTATCATTGTAACGAGTGACTTCCCCGGTTTTTTGTACTAAGATTGAACCGCCTGGGCGCCTGGTGTTAGTGACAAATAAAGCAACGTGCTAGAACAAAACAACTGTGTTTCTATTAATAATAGGTTATGGGCCCAGCTTGACAATATTTTAGCTAGGGACAGTCGTAATTATTAGTTTAGCTCAGTTTTTAGCGTAGGTCGCGAGTGATAAACAAAAATTATCATGTCGACAAACTACTTGGTGAATGTACCAAAGCTAAAAGGGCGGGAAAATTACACGGAGTGGTGCTTCGCCGCGGAGAATTTTCTGATCCTGGAGAACATGGAGCATTGCATAAAAGCTGTTGCCGGGAAGACTTCAGAAGCCGCTGATGATGCGAGGACCAAGGCAAAATTGATTCTCACAATCGACTCCAGTTTGTACGTGCACGTAAAGGATGTCAAAACGTCGTTGGAGCTGTGGAATAAGCTGAAAGCTTTATTCGATGATTCCGGTTTTACCAGACGGATCAGTTTATTGAGAAATCTTATCTCGATTCGTCTCGAAAATTGCAGTTCCATGACAAGTTATGTGACACAGCTAGTGGAGACTGGACAAAAGCTAAGCGGAACTGGATTTCAGATCAGTGACGAGTGGATCGGTTGTTTATTGTTAGCTGGTTTAACGGAGAAATATTCGCCGATGATAATGGCGATCGAGCATTCGGGAATCGTCATCACCACCGACGCCATTAAGTCAAAGTTGATGGATTTGGACGAAAACAATGATGGCGACGCTAGCGCAGTGTTGCCAGTCGGTCATGTCAGAAATCACCTGAAATATAAAAAAATGAAACCTTTTTGTAGAAAAAATAACCTTTCATATTTTTTTACTGGATAAATTGATAGAATAGAAAATTAGTTGTATTGATTTACAGATACATCGATGAGTATTTGAGCACTTGCCCGCATTTTTTGATTTATTCATATTGATCCTTTATAATAAAATTGATGCATTAAGAATTGATATGAAGTTAAACGAGTATCGAAATATCGCAAAAATATGGTCCATCAGATGCACACTAATCTTTCGGTGACAACAAATTGAAGTGGCGGCGCGGCGGCAAACGAACAACAACGAATGAATCCGAAGATCCGATCCAATCCGACTGATCAAGCGAGTGAGCGAGATACAAGTGGTGTAAGTGTGAAAGAGGAAAGAGTACAACGTGTTGTTCCAATAGAGACAGCTATGATTGGGTATGAGCACTTTGCCATTAACTAGGGCTTCATAAAGGTTTTTGTTCTACTACTGCTAACGAAGCTTATCAACATGAACAATTCTAAAACGAGCGTTCCGTTTCACGTTGCTTTTATGTAAAAAATTAAAAGTTAATTCTACAAATCCCGAAAAATCACCTAAAAGTAACCTTTTCATTAGTGTAACCTAAAAGTAACCAATGCAGTTGAAAAATCACCTAAAAGGTTACAAAAGCAACCTTCTGGCAAGACTGCGCTAGCGGGGCATTTGCAAATTTTAGAAAAAATAAGGTTGGTAGCACTGGTCACGGCGGAACCAAAGACAACGGACATTCGCAAACGTCAAAGTCAAAAAGGGTACAGAGGTGTTATAGATGTAAACAAACCGGGCACTACCGGAATCAATGTACTGTTGATAAGGATTCTTCAAATACCAAATCGAGTGAACGTAAACAAACAAACGCGTTCAATGCCGTCTTCCTAAATGGCAGTTTTTCGAAAAACGATTGGTATGTTGACTCAGGAGCGAGCGCTCACTTAACTTCAAACGAAAGTTTGATTGAAAATGTCTCAACCGAACATCCTATCAAAGAAATTATTGTTGCTAACCAAGAAAAGCTTAGCGTGAAGTGCTCGGGTGACGTGCAAATTGCGACGGTTACTGACGACAGTGAATACGACGTGATTGTCAAAGGAGTGTTGTGTGTGCCAAAGTTAACCACAAACTTATTGTCTGTCAGTCAGTTGGTCAGAAACGGTAACCGAGTGGTGTTTACTACCAGTGGATGCAACATTTATAGTAAAAATGAGCAGTTGGTCGCCGTGGCGTCATTGACAAATGGCGTTTACAAGTTGAGAACTCCTGAGAGCACACAGGCTACAACGTTTGCATCTGTGGCTACATGGCATCGTAGATTAGGCCATGTAAACAGCATGTACTTAAACAAGATGCCTGATGCAGTAAGTGGCATGGAACTTGAGAAGAAAAGTGACATTTCTCAAACGTCATGTGTTGTTTGTTGTGAAGGCAAGCCTTCCTTTTGGAAATGCTGGTTCGAGAAGTGGTGAATTACTGAGCATAGTTCACAGTGATGTGTGTGGTCCAATGGAAAATGCTTCGATTGGTGGGTCCAGGTACTTCATTTTGTTCATTGATGATTACAGTCGGATGACCTACATATATTTCATGAAGCAGAAAAGTGAAGCATTTGAACACTTCCAGAATTATAAGGCCAAAGTAGAGAACCAGTTGAACAGGAAAATTAAAACACTTCGCACCGATAATGGGAAGGAATTTTGTAACAGAAGTTTTGATGATTATTTGAAAAAGAATGGCATTTTGCACCAGAAGTCGAATCCTTACACGCCGGAGCAAAATGGCCTGGCAGAGCGTTTTATCCGCACAATTATTGAGAAGGCGAAGTGTTTATTATTTGATGCCAAGCTAGGGAAAGAATTTTGGGCTGAGGCATCAAATACAGCGGTCTACCTGCATAACCGTATTGCCCTTCCAGCGTTGAATGATAAAACATCTTATGAAGTTTGGAAAGGATATAAGCCAGACATAAGTCATTTGCGAATTTTTGGCAGCCGTGTCATGGTGCATGTGGCAAAGGAAAAGCGCAAAAAATGGGACAAGAAGTCAGAGGAGCAGATACTTGTGGGCTATCCAGAAGACATAAAAGGATATAGAGTTTATTGTCCCATCACTAAGAAGGTCAGCACCAGTAGAGATGTTATTATAATGGAAGAAGTATCTATGCCTGTGACAGAAAGCAAGGAAAGCAATGAAGAGAGCCTAGGTTCAGTGGGGGACATATCTTCAGGTGACTTAGAAGATACTATGATTGAGAGTTATGTTGACAAGTCTGATGAGACATATATCCCGAGTGAGTATGAAGATGCTGAATCAACTGAATCAACTGAATCAGGTAAATCAAAGTATGGTGAAAGAGCCGTCAGGTTGCGGAAGAAACCAGAGTGGTATGGATATTCGAACATGTGTGCTGATTCTACTGTGGAAGCGTGGGACGATGCTGGTGATCTAACTCTGCAGGAAGCATTGGCAGCGCCAGAGAAGGAGCAGTGGTTAAGTGCAATTAGGGAAGAACTGGACTGTTTTAGTGATGCATGGGAGTTAGTAGATGTTCCAAGTGCAGGCACGGTAGTGAAGTGTAAATGGGTTCTTAAAAAGAAATATTGTGACAAACAAGTGAGATATCGTGCACGGTTAGTTGCGAAGGGATTTACGCAAAGACCTGGTGTGGACTATGATGAGACATTCTCTCCTGTGATAAGACATTCTACTTTGCGTTATCTATTTGCATTAAGTGTACAGTTAGATATGGACATAACTCATCTGGATGTCACTACGGCATTTCTCAATGGTCATTTAAAAGAAACTATATTGTAACAGACCCGGGGTGTGTGTGGGATCAAGTGTAAGATCCTATGTAAGAAATCATACAAGAGCAAAAAAAGAATGTGTGTGTGTGTGTGTTCTCCTATTAAAAATTAAAAAAAAGATGTATGTGTAACAATAAAAGAATTTCGGGCGCCTTGGGAACGCACACTACATTTAAAAAATACTTGCCAGATAGAACAGTCCGGAGAGTCGGACCTCTAATCTTCCGGGGGTGACTAAACTAGGATAATAGAAACAATTGAAATACCTTTGTTAATACCCTGTTTAATATATCAGTAGCTTCCTTTTACTTTAAATATTAAATTACTAATTTGAGATTATCCTTATTGTTGCATCTTTATATGAAGAAAGTAAATTAAGTTTGGGCCAGATGTCTGGCTAAAACTATGTTAAATTAGACCTCAAGATTTCGGCGTCGAAGATGAGAGAATCCAGAATCCATGAAATGGAAAATTATAATCAGACGAAAGAAAAAGAAAATGTAGAAGAAAAACGCCACAGCAGGGCTGTAACAAAATTTTAAAAGGTTAATACACAAGTCTATTAGAATCTCAACACGTGGGGAGCATGGCGTCCCAAGAAGGAACTTACCGTTTTTCCGTTAATAAATGACTTTTCCCGTGTGCACCGATAAATCCAAAGTAGGTGAAAATCACACTAGAGCATCGTCCAACATTGAAATCCTGAAACATCAATTCGACTTAAAACACGACCCAACCCAAAATGATGACCACATATTGGTCTGGTAGAAACAAATCTTACCAAAGACATTAAGGATCCCTCCTTCAGAACACCTTGTCCTGGGTGTTAAGGCAGCGATTATGGCATCATTTGGCCTAAAAATATCCGTGATTATACCGGATTTTTAAAATTAAATTGGCGAGATAAATGCCTCGATGACGAAATCAGGTCGTAAAGTGAAACGTCAAAAAATGACAGTTGCCGAACTGGACCATAGCCAATAAAAGACAGTATAAAAATCGTTCCGAAATCGACTAAAATATGAAAAGCATGTAACAGTTTAAAAAAACACGTTACATTACATCCCTCCCCGAAAAAAATAAAAGAAAGCAATTTCTTTTATGCTAAAAACAAACAAGGTAAAAAAAAACTTTTTTAAAAAAAAAAAAAGACAGGAAATATAAATTCCAATAAAACGTTTCCAAAAAGATACTGGAAAAGAAACAAAACACAAAAAAACAGTAAGTGCAGTCAAGCTACAAGCACAACCGACCTATAATACAAAAAGAACCACATGAGTACAGTTAAGCACCTTCGCCACTGACTAACAAGTTAAATCCAAGAAATATTACAAGTACAGTTAAGCGTAGTAGTCGCTGAACAATATGTATAAGAATACAACAAAAATACCAATATGAGTTCGGTTAGGCACCATAGCCACCGACTAACAAGTATATAATAGGAAAAATATTAAATTAAAAGTACAGTTAGGCGCAATTGCCGCTGTCTAACAAGAATAATCCAAAAATTTCTATATGAGTACAGTTAGGCACCATCGCCACTAACTAGCAAGAACGAATTACAACTGTGAGATACAGTTTAAAATCTCCACATCTCTAAAGATGCAAAAAATAAAGAAGAATGTTGTGATCGGCACAACACCACCAATCTTCCGAGCACAAACACCTTCGAAAATAAACGCATACTGTGATCGGCTCAACACTACCAACTTCCCGAGCACAATAGCGGAAAAAGAAATGCATTCTGTGATCGGCATAACACCACCAATCTTCCGAGCACAGAAGCAAAAAAGACATGCATTCTGTGATCGGCACAACACCACCAATCTTCCGAGCACAGAAGCAAAAAAACAACGAAATCAAGGAAAAAAATTATACCGAGATCCGTAAAAAAAGAAAGATAGGTAAACCTCTACAAGTGAGAACAGAGTGTACAAAAGTAGTAGGTACCAATGCAGAAATTGTATACAAGAATGTACAAATAAATTGCATACAAGACTGCATAAAAAAATAATAATACTTAGAAATAATAATAAGATCCTTTGATATGAAAAATGTAGTCGTGTGGGTAGAACAGGTTATTAAAAGGTCCTAAGTTGTGTTTTAGAATGTTAAGGTCTCAAATTCAATAAATTTATAAGAAGTTACCTAACATACATCTTCATTTAAAGTGCTATTAACCTATCATCCATCCCATCTTACATCACACTAATAAAAGCACCCTTCAAACAAAATCATTAAAATCAAGACCAACACTTTGAAACCAAATTAAAATTTTATTATATCCTTAACATGGTAACGACCAGCGGTACCCCTATTAAGGTCTTTCAGAATATAAACATTATCAGAGATCTTTTCAACAATTTTACATTTAATAAACTTAGGAGCAAGTTTTGCCGAAAAATAAGTAGGTGCATGAGATTGAACAAAACTTCTTCTCCACACGACATTCCCCACATCAAAAGAAATGACTTTACGACCCTTATTATAATAGCGTGCATTACGCTGATAAGCTTTTAATAAATGAGTTTGAACTTTAACAAAAATATCACTAAGTGAATTAAGAGAATCAGCATAGTGAGTTCTATTGGAAACTTCCAGTTCACTCAAATTATCAATAGAGTCACTTAAACGATGTAAAGAAGCATCAAAAATAAGTTCTCTACCAAACATCAAAAAATTAGGGGTGAAATCTGTAGCTAGATTAACACTATTATTCAAAGCTAATTGAACATTAGATAAATACTTAGACCAAGTTCTATGATCTTCTTTAACAAAACAAGCTATGCAAGTTTCAACAGTTTTATTGTATCTCTCAACTGTATTGTTTTGAGGCGTGTATAAAGTATTATAAAATATTTTAGTGATATTAAAACCTTTCAAAAATTCTACGAAATGTTTAGAAGTAAATTGTGTACCATTATCACAAACAATTATCTTGGGACAACCAAATTTAAGAAATATTTCTTTTTCAAAAAGTTTATTTATTACTCTAGTAGTAGCATTTATCATTGGAAAAATCCAGCAGTATTTAGTGAAAACATCAACGACCGAGAGAATATACTTATGTCCAGAATAAGCTTTAGGTAAAATACCAATAATATCCACCGAAAGCATCATCATAGGTCGATCAACCTTTTTAGGGTTAATCATAATACCAAAAGGAGGTTGTGTTGTATGTTTATAAGCTTTACAAGTATCACAAGCTAGAATATATTTTTGAACATCATTAAACATCCCTTTCCAAAAATAGTGTTGTTTTAATTTATTTAAAGTTTTATGAATACCGAGATGGCCAGAATTAATGTCATCATGATTAGAACGAATTGTGTCTAAAATATGTTCTTTAGGGATAACTATTTTCCAATTAAGATTACTATTAGGATCATACTTACTTTTACAAAATTTATATAAGATTTTATTTTCTACTCTAAAGTTCTTGTATCTACAAGGAGACTTTTGACAATTAATAAATACTTTTTTATACCAAGGATCATAAATATCATCATCTGGCAAAACTAAATTATTTTGAGAGATTCCTATTGCAGCAACTTCGATACGAGATAAAGCATCGGGAACTAAATGTAAAGATCCTTTTTTTATGAACTATATCAAAAGTAAATTGAGAGATTCTAGCAGCCCAACGTGCTAAGCGTCCACTAGGATTGCTAAGACCTAAAAGCCACTTTAAACTAGCATGATCAGTTATTACTGTAAACTTCATACCTTCAATATAAGGTCTGAAATGTTCTATTGAAGCTAAAATAGCAAGTAATTCACGTTCTGTGGTACTATAATTGCGTTCACATTTATTGAGTGATCTAGAATAGAACGCAATAGGATGTTGATCACCATTATCATCATCTTGACTCAAAACACTACCGATGCCAACAGAACTAGCATCACAAGATTTCCCATCGAATTTAATTTTACTCTTTTTTAAATCAGGCAACTTAATTGCAGAAGGAAAATTCTTTTTAATATGTTCACTAACCAAAACATTCATTGAATTAAATGAAGGCAAAGCGTTCGTCGCAAAAGCTGAGGAAGAGTGTGCAATCCTGTCATTATGATCAAAAGAATGTGGTACATCTGTCAAATTAATCATGTCAGGAACAAAAGGTGCAACATTAGGAACTGTGCATGCACCATCAGTTTCTATGTTATCTTTAGCAAGAGGCAGAGAAGACTGAACTTCTTTATCCATTTTGAACAAACAATATGATTATAATTGATGAGCAAAGCAAAATGCAAGACTTCAAAAGTTATAAAATATTTGAGGTTAAGTTGAAATATTTTTAAAGTTACAAGTTGTTTTTTATGAAAATATCAAAGTGTTTAGCAATGAAAAGATGCAGCAATAATTTACAATATAAGTTCAAGTCACATAAAGTATGATTATTAAGTTAAACCAAAGTTCACTTAAAATTAAATATGAAATCAAATTACACCGCACTTAGTTTTACAATGTTGAGTTACTTATACAAAACAAAACTGTCTTACCATACAAATGTTGGTTTTGCAAGAGTAAATGGGTAATGCTGTAACCATAAAAGTTAAACATACACAATAGTACAATAATGTTACTAGGAAATATTGTTTACTTACAAGGAAACATCAAAAAAAAATTCAAGTTGTGAATTACAACAATAAACAATAATGTTTTACAGAAACTATATAATGTGTTCTGTAAACAATACTACAAATTATAAGATGCAACAATAACTAACAAGATCAGGAAGCTACTTCAAGTCCCTGTTCGCAGAGCGACAAACTGTAACAGACCCGGGGTGTGTGTGTGATCAAGTGTAAGATCCTATGTAAGAAATCATACAAGAGCAAAAAAAGAATGTGTGTGTGTGTGTGTTCTCCTATTAAAAATTAAAAAAAAGATGTATGTGTAACAATAAAAGAATTTCGGGCGCCTTGGGAACGCACACTACATTTAAAAAATACTTGCCAGATAGAACAGTCCGGAGAGTCGGACCTCTAATCTTCCGGGGGTGACTAAACTAGGATAATAGAAACAATTGAAATACCTTTGTTAATACCCTGTTTAATATATCAGTAGCTTCCTTTTACTTTAAATATTAAATTACTAATTTGAGATTATCCTTATTGTTGCATCTTTATATGAAGAAAGTAAATTAAGTTTGGGCCAGATGTCTGGCTAAAACTATGTTAAATTAGACCTCAAGATTTCGGCGTCGAAGATGAGAGAATCCAGAATCCATGAAATGGAAAATTATAATCAGACGAAAGAAAAAGAAAATGTAGAAGAAAAACGCCACAGCAGGGCTGTAACAAAATTTTAAAAGGTTAATACACAAGTCTATTAGAATTTCAACACGTGGGGAGCATGGCGTCCCAAGAAGGAACTTACCGTTTTTCCGTTAATAAATGACTTTTCCCGTGTGCACCGATAAATCCAAAGTAGGTGAAAATCACACTAGAGCATCGTCCAACATTGAAATCCTGAAACATCAATTCGACTTAAAACACGACCCAACCCAAAATGATGACCACATATTGGTCTGGTAGAAACAAATCTTACCAAAGACATTAAGGATCCCTCCTTCAGAACACCTTGTCCTGGGTGTTAAGGCAGCGATTATGGCATCATTTGGCCTAAAAATATCCGTGATTATACCGGATTTTTAAAATTAAATTGGCGAGATAAATGCCTCGATGACGAAATCAGGTCGTAAAGTGAAACGTCAAAAAATGACAGTTGCCGAACTGGACCATAGCCAATAAAAGACAGTATAAAAATCGTTCCGAAATCGACTAAAATATGAAAAGCATGTAACAGTTTAAAAAAACACGTTACAATATTTATGCAGTTACCTGAGTGTTTCCCTATTGTTGATTGTAACAAGGTTCTTAGATTAAAAAAGGCCATTTATGGTCTAAAACAGGCTTCTCTAGCCTGGTATGATAGAGTCAATGAAACTTTATGTAATTTAGGTTATGTTAAGAGTAAAAGTGAGCCTTGTGTATTTTTAAAAGATTGTCATAATGAAAAAAAAGTGATAGTTGGTCTTTATGTAGACGATTTCCTTATTTTTTCAAATGTAAAGTCTGAAACTGATAAATTAATTAAAGCTTTAAGTGCTAAATTTAAAATTAAAAATCTTGGTGATGTCAAACAGTACCTAGGTATGAGAGTTAATGTTGATAGAAAAAACTGTGTTGTAACCCTTGATCAGGAGCATTATATAGAGCAGTTAATGCAAAAATTTAAGATGTCAGATTGTCACACAGCGGAAACACCTATTGAGTGTAAATTAAATGTTGAAAAATCTAGTGTGTGTAAAGAAAATATTCCATATCAAAGGTTAATAGGATGTTTAATGTATCTTGCTGTGTTGACTAGGCCAGACATAGCATACTCTGTCAGTTATTTATCGCAGTTCAATAATTCTTATTCAGATGTTCATTTTTCTTATGGTAAAAGGGTTCTAAGATACTTGTATAAGACTAAAGATTACTGTTTGAAGTACTCCCAAGGAACAGCGGATTTGGTTGGTTTTGTTGACGCCGATTGGGCAAGTGACGCGCTAGATAGACGGTCATATACTGGTTTTAGTTTCTTGAAAAGTGGGTCTGCTATTTCTTGGGAAAGCAGAAAACAACGCACAGTGGCATTGAGTAGCTGTGAAGCAGAATACATGGCTTTATCGGAAGCGTGTCGCGAGGCCATATATTTGCGTAGATTGGAAACAGAAATAGTTGGGTTTTGTAATAAAATAATTTTATTTAATGATAGCCAAAGTGCGTTAAAACTTGCCAATAGTCATCAGTCACACAAGAGGTCCAAACACATAGATGTGCGTTACAATTTTATAAAGGAAGTTATTGATGATGAGATTGTTGAAACTAAATATGTTGGGACTTCTCAGATGCCTGCTGATTTGTTGACAAAAGGTTTGTCCAGGGCAAAACATTATAAATTCATGGAGACTTTGGGACTCGTTAAAATTTAGTTCTGTTTTATATACATTTGGGTTGTAATGTTTGGAAGTTAAGTCTGTTTGTTTTATTATTTCGATATAGTGGGGGTGTAATTTATTGATATCGAAATAAATACTAGTGCCGTCTGGTGGCAACACCATGTAACTAGCTTTGTAATTGAAAACAATATTTGTATAAGTCTATGACTAGATAATTTCTACTTGTCTGTGGAATCTCTTCCTGTAACTCACTTTAGTGACAAATAAAGCAACATGCTAGAACAAAACAACTGTGTTTCTATTAATAATACCCTTATTAAGGTCTTTCAGAATATAAACATTATCAGAGATCTTTTCAACAATTTTAGATTTTATAAACCTAGGAGCAAGTTTTGCCGAAAAATAAGTAGGTGC
Source organism: Standfussiana lucernea (assembly GCA_964057025.1). Taxonomy (NCBI): domain Eukaryota; kingdom Metazoa; phylum Arthropoda; class Insecta; order Lepidoptera; family Noctuidae; genus Standfussiana; species Standfussiana lucernea. The sequence continues at coordinate 1,370 of CAXKUT010000221.1, read as the reverse complement.
AAGAGATTGAACAAAACTTCTTCTCCACACAACATTCCCCACATCAAAAGAAATGACTTTACGACCCTTATTATAATAGATAAGCTGATAAGCTTTTAATAAATGAGTTTGAACTTTAAAAAAATATCACTAAGTGAATTAAGAGAATCAGCATAGTGAGTTCTATTGGAAACTTCCAGTTCACTCAAGTTATAAAACGATGCAAAGAAGCATCAAAAATAAGTTCTCTACCAAACATCAAAAAATTAGGGGTGAAATCTGTAGCTAGATTAACACTATTATTCAAAGCTAATTGAACATTAGACAAATACTTGACTAAGTTCTATGATCTTCTTTAACAAAACAAGCTATGCAAGTTTCAACAGTTTTATTGTATCTCTCAACTGTATTGTTTTGAGGCGTGTATAAAGTATTATAAAATATTTTAGTGATATTAAAACCATACAAAAATTCTACAAAATGTTTAGAAGTAAATTGTGTCTAAGATATGTTCTATATGAATAACTATTTTCCAATTAAGATTACTATCAGGATCATACTTACTTTTACAAAATTTATAAATATAAAAGGTGTGTAAATAGGTAACATGTTATGTTTAATAATGTTAATCAAAACCGCATCAAACAATGGCAAAGAAAGACGACTAGCCATGTCCATTATTTCTGTAATGAAATCTGGAAGAGATTCAGAACTCTTCTGTTTCCTCGTACAAAGGTCCTGTTCTAGAAAATGGTCAAAATCGGGCCTGTCAAAACGTTCAAGTAAAGCAAGTTTAAGCTCGTTGTTCCCGCAAGCGCCTACAGCAATTCGTATATCATAATGTTGAGGCTACGTGGATTATGGCCACAGATATAATAAATACAGGAGATATGATTTGTAAACAAATGTATTCGAGTTCAGATGTCGCCGTGTTCTCCCCACTTAATTCACTAACACAAAAGCAAAAACTATAAGAACGGCACACGAGCTCATATTTCTCCCGCACACAAAGAAACTTACAGCAACACTAATAAACTCACTAATAGAACACAGGCATACATGGGGCGGGGCTTCTACCTGTAGCTACGGACTCAGAATATTGTTTTCAATTACAAAGCTAGTTACATGGTGTTGCCACCAGACGGCACTAGTATTTATTTCGATATCAATAAATTACACCCCCACTATATCGAAATAATAAAACAAACAGACTTAACTTCCAAACATTACAACCCAAATGTATATAAAACAGAACTAAATTTTAACGAGTCCCAAAGTCTCCATGAATTTATAATGTTTTGCCCTGGACAAACCTTTTGTCAACAAATCAGCAGGCATCTGAGAAGTCCCAACATATTTAGTTTCAACAATCTCATCATCAATAACTTCCT